>VDFB02229459.1:0-18797 GCA_007258455.2 Sequoia sempervirens
AAAGTGGGACACTTTGCACCAAAGGTGGATGCTTTATGCCAATATTTATATTTGTCCTCAAATGTCACTTGTTGATTGTCTCTTTTGGTTAGTTGACTACCTTCCATGTTTATATGAGAGAAATCTTAGGATGTCACTGGCATGCCTTAAGTTGGATTGCATGTGACGTACTTAGTTATTGGTTCAGGAGCACCCAATCACCTAGTCTCAAAGTTTCATGTTTGAAGGTCTAGGGGAGTCAATATTATGTGTCTAGGGTTATACATTTGTGTTTAGTGTTTATTTATGTTCAATAAGGTATACAAAGACCAATCTAATGTAAAGGATTTGATTCATTTGGCTCAATATGTCAAATTGCTTTACAAAGAAAAACCTTATGTAATCATGAGTTTTGAGGAATATGGGGAGTAAATTCTTAATACATTTAATAAGGTTTCATGGGACTATTCTAGGTGTCTTTGGTCAGTGGTTTTGAGGAAGATAAACTTTAAAAAGGTGAAGGAAATCATTTGTAATGTTGGCAAGAAGAATTGAATAAAGAAAATAATTATATTCCCTATTATTTCCCAGATATTATATGTTTTACTCTCTTCTCTAGTCTTGTACGGGTCTGTACAGGTACATTATGGCTTGATATTTCTAGAATTTGTAAGTATGTGATTTTATTATCTACTACTAGTGTTTTGAGGGTCTATTCAATACTTTTGTGAAAGGAATTTGTAAGAAACAATGACTACCTTGTTTTCTTCAATTAAGGGTTTAAAAGGAGATTAAATGAGGAACTAACCAATCCACCTACTATAATTGATTTTTTGCTTGGTAGATTGAACTGTAATATGTTATTTTAAGTGTTTTGATGTTGTAGGGGAATAAATAAGTAAGGAATTGTGTGTTAGAGTAACACCCTAGGCTGAGCAGGGTTATTCCAATGAGAAAATGAGGAACCTAGGTGGTAATTCTGAAAAATAATCAAACTAATTTCCTTGTAAGTGTTTATTATGCTTGTGTAGAGATATTTAAAGGTGTTTGAACCATTTATTGAACTTAGGTAGGTTGGCAATGTGTACTTGCAATAAGGGTGCTTGAAAACCCTAGGTTTCTAGGCTACAAGGAGGGTTTTTGAGTTGGGAAACAAAATAATCTCTTAGGGTCTTCAAACCTAGAAAATCCTAAGTTTTGAAACCTTTCCTAAGAATTTTTCAAGTTACCTTGCTTTGGTGGTGAGGTTTTAGAGGGGTATCTTTGGAAAATAAGGCTAATTGGGGCTACAATATAGCGAGAGAGTTCATTTTAGGGAAAATTTTCTAAAGGAGTAATATGAAACTGATGAATATGTTGTGTATCTCAAATATGGGTATCTGAATCATCTATGTGTTTTTCAAGTTCTGTGGAAAATTTTGGAGTTAAGGGTTAAAAAATGAGTTCCCACTACTACTAGGATTGAAGGGGGAAATTGATAATTTTTGCTTCTAATGATTGTTGAACTTGGAAGACTATTTGAATTTCTTTATAAGATCATTTTAATCTTGTTAGATACCTCTTGAAGGTAGGTTGTCAACTAGTTTGAGATTGAGCCTCCTGGGTCTGCACCAAAGTGGTATCAAAGCACAATAGTAGATCTTGTGTTGGTGTTTTGAATTGGTTTTGCATGTAGGTGAAGAGAGGATTGTGATAATTCCTGCTAAAGGAAGTTTAGTTGCAAAGAATACTGACACCCATGACAAGGAAATAGAAGCCCCGAAAAGAGAGATGGATGCTTGGAAGGAAAAGAAAAGAGTAGAAGAGGATGAAAGTGAAACTGAAGAAGAGGAGACTTCCAATGAAGAGGAAGAGATGGATCTAGAACATGTGAGAACGTTGAATATTTTGAAGGTTGTGAAGAAGAATGAACATGGAAAAATGGATGTGCCTATGTATGGGGGAAAAATTGACAATGAAGAGCTCTTGGATTGGATAGGGGCTTTGGAGAACTAATTTGAGAGTGAAGAGATTGATGAAGAGAACAAGGTGAAGAAGGAAAAAAAATTGAAAGGACATGCTTTGCTATGGTGAAATTTTGTGCAAGAGGAAAGAGAAAGACAAGGGAAGAACAAGATCACTTCTTAGGAAAGGATGAAGACCAAATTGAAAGGTAAATTCCTTCCTAGTGATTATAATGTCCAAATTCTTAAGAAGTTGCAAAATCTTAGACAAAAGGAACTAGATGTGTAGTCATATACTGAAGAATTTTATAAGTTAAGCATAAGAACTAAGCATGAAGAAGATTATGAAGAGATGGTAGCTAGATATTTGAATGGTCTCAAGTATAAAATTCAAGATGAGATCAGCTTGTTGTCACCTAAATTAGTTGAACAATGCTTTCAAATGGAAATGAGAGCAAAAGAAAAACTAAAGAGGAGACAAGAGAATGCAGTAAGAGGTAGAGGAGGTACATCTAGGTGTAGAGGTACCTTTCCAACACAAAACAAACCCAAAGAAGGTCAAGAAGATGTTGGGAAAATCAAAGAGCAAGGGACTGAGTTTAGAGGTGGAAGATCAAATTATAGGGGAAGAGATTTAAATGAATTTGTAGGAAGATGCTACAAATGTGGTGAGTTTGGTCTCCCTACTTTTAAGTGTCCTAACAATTTTAGTGTTGCTTCAAGTGGAAGTGAAAGAAAAGGTGATAAAAGAGTCCAATTTGTGCAAGGTGATGAAGAAGAGAGTCTTAGTTCATCAAATAGACCTTCAGACCTAGAGGTAGGAGAAGCACTCATGATAAGAATGATCTTGTTGCAAGCACAAAAAGAAGAAGATTTGAGCCAAAGAAGGAGCCTATTCAGAACCTCCTATAAATGCAAAGGTAAAGTGTGTCAAGTTGTACCTGATTCTGGTTCTCAAGATAACATGGTGTCTAGGGAGATGGTAGATAAGTTGAGTCTAGAAAAGATACCTCATGTAGCACCCTATAAGGTTTCTTGGGTGAATGATAGCCAAACCTTAGTGGTGAATGAGCAAGCCTATGTGGATTTTCTGATTGGGGAGTACAAAGATAAAGTTTTATGTGACATATTTCCAAAGGATTATTGCCATTTTCTCTTGGGAAGGCCATGGAAATTTGATAGGAATTCTATGTATGATGGTTGGGTAAACACCTACACCATTTGGAAGGATAATTAAAGTTTCAAGCTAACTCCTTTGCAAGGAAAAGAGAAGGATAAATACAAAACTAAGGTGGTGATCTTTGGAAAAGAGGAACCTATAAAGATTGAGGATAGTAAGCATGATATGTTTGATGATTTGGAGAAGGGTTATGGAATTAAGACATCAAGAGAAGCATCTCCAAATGGTGCTATGATAGTAAAGGGTTTAGTTTTGCAAAGGGAAGAGAAATAATTCATGCCTAAACCTGATTTGGTTAAGGTAAATAATAAAGGGACAATGAGGAGTTTGGTTTTGCACAAAAAGGAAGATACGTTGGAGTTTGACATAAGCAAGATGAAAGGGAACAAATGTGTAGAGAAACATGGTAAATAGGGTAAGGTGTTTGAGGGAAGTTTTTTTAAGCAAGATGAAATCATAATTGGTCCTACTTTGTGCCCTATAGGTGAGTGCAATGCTACAAAGCAAGTGAAATCTATTAGTGTGGGAGTGGACAAAGATGTTGATATGTGGTTACATGACAATGATAGTGTAAAGAGTCTGAGAATAGTAAGGGGCCAAGTAAACAAGGAAACACAAGTCTGGTAACAGTGAGTGCAAGGTAGGGAATGCAAGGAATCATGGGAAGTTCTAAATGTTCAGATGAAGTCAAGAAGGAGGTAGGACAAAACACTGCTAACTCCTGTTTGTTTGTAGGTACAAGGATTGCTCAAACATCAGGTTTTCATCCATGCATAAGAAGAAAATAGACAGCAAGTTTGAACATGGACATGAAGGCACATTTCAATGTGAACACAATCATTAAGGCATAGCAGATAAAAAGAAATTAGTTGAAGGAAAATGTAAGTTAGAAGATGCATGGAGCAATGTCAAGGAATGGCATATCTTTCAACTCTTGTGACAAGAGTTTTTTCTTTGTATGGGGTGAATGGTGCAAGAGCACCCAATCACCCAGTCTCAAAGTTTCATGTTTGAAGGTCTAGGGGAGTCAATATTGTTTGTCTAGGGTTATACAGGTGTGTTTAATGTATATTTATGTTCAATGAGGTCTAGAATGACCAATTTAATGTAAAGGATTTGAGTCATTTGGCTGAATATGTCAAATTTCTTTATAAAGAAAAACCTTATGTAATAATGAGTTTTGAGGAATATGTGGAGTAAAGTATTAGTACATGTAAAAAATGTTTCATGGAACTAATTTAGGTGTCTTTGGTCAGTTTATAGTCACTTGGGGTCAGAATGTAAACATTTCAAAATGTATTGCAATGATGTTAACAAATTGTGGAAGTAATGTGAAATTGCATCCAATGGTCACAAAAGGATTTAAAAGGTAGTTGGATAGTTGGCTGGTTGGTGGTTTTGAGGAAAAGAACCTTTAAAAAGGTGAAGGAAATCATTTGTAATATTAGCAAGAAGAATTCAATAAAGCAAACAATCATATTCCCTGTTATTTCTCAGAAATTTTTTGTTTTACTCTCTTCTCCAGTCTTGTACGGGTCCGTATAGGTGTATTATGGCCTGATATTTCTATCATTTGTAAATATTTTCTTTTATTATCTATTGTTGTTGTTTTGAGGGTCTATTCAATACTTTTGTGAAAGGAATTCGTAAGAAATAGTGATTGCCCAATTTTGTTGAATTAAGGGTTTTGAAGCAGATTAAATGAGGAACTAACCAATCCACCTACTGTAATATATTTTTTTCTTAGTGGATTGGTCTATAATATGTTATTGTAAGTGTTTTAATGTTGTATGGTAATAAAGAAGTAGGAATTGTGGTGTTGGAGTAACACCCTAGGCTGAGCAGGGTTATTCTAATGAGAAAATGAGGAACCTAGGTGGTAATTCTGAAAACTAATGAAACTAATGGCCTTTTAAGTGTTTATTATGCTTTTGTAGAGATATTTAAAGGTTTTTCATCCATTTATTGAGCTTGGGGAGGTTGTCAATGTGTAGTTACAATAAGGGTGCTTGAAAACCCTAGGTTTCTGGCTACAAGGAGGGTTTTTGAGTTGGGAAACAAAATAAGCTCTTGGGGTCTTAAAACCTAGAAAATATTAAGTTTTTACACCTTTCCTAAGACCCTTTTAGGTTACCTTGGTTTGGTGAAGAGTTTTTAGAGGGGTTTCTAGTGCAAGAGCACCTGGTAAGGTTTATGTTTTATTTGAAGATTTTTGGTTCAAGTTCATTTTGTTGTGTTATGTAAGGTCTTGAGGACCATCTTATTTATGGTTGAGGCCCTTTTATCCTTAGCTTATAAGTGGTAAAGTTGAATAAGTTTACGAAGCCTATGTTTTGGTTGTTTTCCTAAGCACTAGACCAAGGTTGTAAAACACATTGTGTTTTCCAACACTCAATGTTTGGTCATTCTTGAGCTCGAAGAAGGAAACATAACTGTTTCCAAGATTATTTAAAGTTAACTCTCGACCTTTTTGAGGGTTGTAAGCATTAGGAACGGTTGAAGTTATATGCAAATAATAAAAATATAGTGATTTTTTGTGTGAAAATACTATTTTTCTGTTCTTCTTTCCGTGACTGCTGCAAAATGAATTAAAAGAGGCATTTTCTAGGTTTTTTTAGCATATAGTGAAGCCTCTGGAATTTTTTTTTTGTACATTTAGATAGTTATTCCATTGCTTTCTTCCATTTTGTAAATTCTGTGTTTTCATCTCTTTGCTGTCTTGACTGGTAATTTGAATAAAATGGAGTTTTAGACTGCACTCCCACTATACCAAGAAGTATGGGAACATTGGGAATGTGGCTAAACTCAATCATTGTACATACATTAGTAGTAGGAGTCTGTAAGTGGCATAGCATCATGATCAAAGTCTTTCCCTAGGTGAGTTTGTTGATACTCAGCTTGGGAAGACAGTTATTTGCTCAGTCCTAACGTGGCAGGGGTGATGAATCTATAATAAATCAATGTGTGCAGAGGTTGCAAAAGCCATCATAAAGGTTATCAAGAAGGAAGAGTTCTTTTCTGGTCCTTTGGGGGATGGAACAAGCAAAACAGACCAAGAAATGTTCTAAAAAAAACCCTAGTTTCTTGCAAAATCTGTGTTGTGCCTATGTATGGACAGAGAGGGACCAAAACCTTAAAAATTTGTTAGAGCTTGGAATTTGAGCCAGGGTGTCAGAAGGGAGTTTGGTCTAACCAGTTGAAGGAAAGGAGTATTAACCTATTTCCTTGGGTGAGGAGGCCTAAAAGGGGCTCAAGCTTTGTAGCCCTTCCCAAACCCTAGACTAGGGTTTTCTGAAAGCGATAGAGAAGTGGTGTATGGAGGTTGAACAAGAACCTTCCCTAGATAGATTTGAAGCTATGGAAGCCTATGCACACCCCTGCAAACAAGTTAGGAGGTATTATAGGTTATCTAGTCTTTAAAAGGATTAAGGGCTAGGGAGAGTGAGAGAGGAAGAGCACCAAGTTTGGCTTGGTAGCAGCAAACTAGAAATGATAGCAGGGTTGGCAGAAGAACTAGGGGTGCCTAAATAGCATAGGACCTATAGGTTGAGTCATGGAGGAAGTGACACCAAGGGGTTATCAAAGGTGAGACCTGAAGCATTTAGTCAGTGATTGATTCAATCCAACCCTGTCCCTATCAGTTTGGTATCAGAGCAGCAAAAGATTTGGGAAAGCAGCTTATATGTCAGAAGTTGAGTCTAGTGAAACTCCTGCCATGGTGAAAAATGCACAATTAGCCAAGAGGGTTGAAGAACAAGAAGAGGACAACAAGTCCTTAAAAGAAAGAGTAGAGCAACTTGAGAAAGCATTGAACAATGCAAGATTGGAAGGAACGGTACCAAAGGAAGAAGAGGTTGCAGAGGAGGACAAGGTCCCTGAACCTGGCCTTGTTTTGGAGGAGGAGCCTTTCCTAAAGGCATTGAAATCCTTGAGTGGAAAAGGACTTGAGGGCATACCATTGTTCTGTGGAAAGATGGATCCTAATTTGGTCATGGATTGGATAGAAGGCATGGAGAATCACTTTGAATGTGATGGAGTAACTGAAGCACATAAGGTGAAGGTTGCTAAATCAAGGTTGAGAGGATCAGCTTTGACATGGTGGAAGTTTGTTCAGACTGAGAGGGAAAAAGAAGGCAAGAAGCCCATATCAACTTGGAAAGGAATGGTTACTAAGGTAAAAGAAGCCTATATGCCAGATGACTATGAGATTTAGTTGCACAAGAAGAGGCAAATTCTAAGGTAGAAAGACCAAGATGTCAATGCCTATACTGAAGAGTTTCAGAAGCTTTGCTTGAGATCAAATGTGATAGAGGATGAGAGCCTAAAAGTGGCTAGGTACCTTAATGGCTTGAAGTGGAACATTCAGAAAGAGATGGCTTTACTAAGTCCCAAGACAGTCCACCAATGTTATCAGTTGGCCATAAAGATTGAGGAAAGGAACAAAAGAAAGCATGATCAGTCCTCTAAAGGTAGAGGCAAAGGCAGAGATCAAAGAGGATAGCATGGTGGATACCAAGGTAGAGGTAATGATCAAAGAAACCAAGGAGAATCTAAGCTCACAGAGCATGGAGGTGAAACATCTTCAAGAGGAGGGATTAACAAAGGAAGAGGACCAGGTAGGAGTAATTCTTACTTTGCAAACATGAAGTGTTATCATTGTAACTAGTTAGGTCACCTTGCTTATAGGTGCCCAGAGAAAGCATCTTCTTCCAGTAATGAGAAAAGAGTGGTTTATGCACAAGAGGACACCATGAGTCCTAAAGCATATGAGATCAGTCATATAGATTATGAGGTAGGAGAGAATCTAATGTTTAACAAGGTTTTGATAAGACACCCAGTTAAAGAGGAACCTAAGCAAAGAAGATCTCTTTTCAGAGTAAGGTGTAAGATACTTGGAAAAGTGTGCAAAGTCATTTTAAATTCTAGTTCAATAGATAATATAATCTTAGAGGAGGTAGTAACCAAGCTTAAATTGGAGAAGGTACCACACAATAACCCCTACAAGGTCACATGGCTGAATAAAGGGCAGAGTGTTTTGGTCAATGAGCAAGTAACAGTGGAATTTTCAATTGGAGGCTATAAAGACAAGCTGGTTTGTGATGTATTACCCATGGATGCATGCCATCTGCTACTGGGTAGACCATGGCAATATGAAAGTTCCATTTATGATGGGAAAGAGAACACCATATCATTCAAGAAGGATGGAAGAACCTTCAAACTGTAGTCCCTGTCAGAAGAAGATGAAGGGAAATCCAAGGTACCAAAAATCATGTTGAGCAGTGGTAAAGAGTTTATCAGCAATCTACATCAAGGGAATGAAGGATATGTGGTCATGATGCAGTCCAAAGAGGAAGAAAAGGCTAAAAAGACAGTCCTACCAGAAGTAGTCCAAAGGTTGCTTGATAAATACAAGAGCATAGTGAGTGATGGAACACTTGCAACTCTACCACCAAAGAGAGCAACAAGTCATCAAATTGACTTCATACCTAGAGCCTCATTGCCTAACAAAGCAGCATACAAACTTACTCCTGAGCAGAACCAAGAGGTGGCTAGGCAAGTAGAAGAATTGTTGAATCAAGCTCTGATTCAAAAGAGCATCAGCCCATGTGCAGTCCCGGTGGTTTTGGCAACCAAGAAAGGAGGTAAGTGGAGACTTTGTAATGATTCTAGATCAATTAATAGAATTACAATCAAATATAGATTCCCAATACCTAGAATTGAAGATTTAATGGATTTCCTTGGAGGATCACAGTATTTCACTAAGTTGGACCTCAAGAGTGGCTACCATAAGATTAGAATTAAGGAAGGTGATGAGTGGAAGACAACTTTTAAGACAAATGATGGCTTATATGAGTGGAAAGTAATTCCATTCAGCCTCTCAAATTCCCCTAGCACGTTCATGAGATTAATCAATGAGGTGCTTAAGGATTTCATAGGGATCTTTGTAGTAGTCTATCTTGATGAAATACTAATTTTCAGTAAGATAGCAAAAGAACATTTGAAGCATGTGGAGATGGTACTTAAAAGGCTGCAAGAAGAACAGTTGGCAATTAACCTTGAGAAGTGTGAGTTCTTCAAACAAGAACTTGTGTATCTAGGCTTTGTATTATCCCAAGGAACCTTGAAGATGGATCCAAGCAAGGTGGAAGCCATCCTAAACTGGCCCACACCAACCACAACAACATAGGTAAGGAGTTTTCATGGTTTGGCTCAGTTTTATAGAAAATTCATAAGGAATTTTAGTGGTATATGTGCACCAATCCTAGATACTATTAAAGGTGGTCTAAAAACAAAGTTTAAGTGGACTCAAGAGGCTGATAAAGGGTTTGAAAACCTGAAACAAGAAGTGGCAACTCAACCAATTCTGTTATTGCTTAGTTTTGATAAGTTGTTCACAGTTGAGTGTGATTCAAGTGGAGTAGCAGTAGGAGGAGTACTTAGTCAAGAAGGTAGGCTTGTAGCCTTCTTTAGTGAAAATCTCAATGAAGCCAAGCAAAAATACTCCACCTATGATCTAGAATTATATGCTTTAGTGCAGTCCCTTAGGAAGTGGAGGCATTAATTGTTACCCAAAGAGTTTGTGGTCTTCACAAATAACTAGGCACTTAGTTACATCAAAACCCAAGAGAAGCTGAGTAATAGACACTTGAAATGGATGGAATACATCCAAGATTTCAATTTTACCATCAAGCACAAGAAGGGACAAATGAATAAGGTGGCAGATGCATTAAGCAGGAGAATGTTGACAGTGCAGGAAATACATCTGAAGAGCATTGGATTAGAGAGTTTCAAAGACCTCTATGGTGAAGATGAATACTTTTCAGTAGCCTACAAGGTATGCTCTAATTTTGAGAATCATTTTCATAGTTATTATGCTGACTATACATTGCAAAATGGACTGTTATTTAAGGGTAATCTGTTATGTGTCCTAAGAGGATCAATGAGGGAAAATCTGATTCAAGAAAAGCATAATGGCAGTCTTAGTGGGAATTTTGGTATTAATAAAACTTTAGAGCTAGTTCAAAGGTTCTATTACTAGCCTAAGTTAGCAAGAGATGTTAGAAAATATGTGGAAAAGTGTGTTGTGTGCATGAAAGCTAAGGAAGGAGCTAGCAATGTTGGTTTGTATCAACCCCTTCTTATCCCTAACAGACCATGGGAGTGTGTGAGCATGGATTTTGTGGTAGGTCTTCCTAAGACCAAGACTATTTTTGACAGTGTGTATGTAGTAGTGGACAGATTTAGCAAGATGAGTCACTTCATTCCTTGCAAAACTACCCATGATGCAAGCTACATAGCTCATCTTTTCTTCAAGGAGGTTGTAAGGATCCATGGCTTGCCTCTAAGCATTGTTTCTGACAGAGATGTGAAGTTCATGAGTCACTTTTGGAAGACTCTATGGAGCATATTGGGTACAAATGTGTCTTTTGGATCAGCTTACCATCCTCAGACCGATGGCCAAACAGAGGTGGTTAATAGAGTGCTAGGTAATCTTTTGAGGTGCTTGACTAAATAATATGGACAAACATGGGATATGGTGATTTCTCAAGCTGAGTATGCTTATAATGACAATGTAAACAAAACTACAGGGAAAAGTCCTTTTGAGGTTGTGTATGGGATGCACCCAAGAGGAATTTGTGAACTCAGAGACCTTGGATCAATGGAAAATAGGAGTGGACATGCATAAGACTTTACTCAGACCATGAAGGAGATTCATGAGTAGGTTAAGAAAATAGCTACAATAGCAACTCAAAAGTTGAAGGAGAATGTTGATTTGTCAAGGAAGGATATACAATTTGTAGTTGGGGACTATGTTATGGTCCACCTCAACAAATCCAGATTGCAAAAGGAGTGGAAACCAAGTTGTAGATGAAAAGAGTGGGTCCATGCAAGGTGTTGGCCAAATATGGCAAGAATGCATATAAAGTGGAATTACCATAAGATCTGGACATCTCTCCAGTTTTCAATGTTATGATTTAATCAAGTACAAGGGATCAGTCAATGATGAGGATTAGAACATCAAGGAAATATTCAAGGATATCAGTAATGGGACCTTCCTCAACAAGATAAGCTTCAGGTAGAGAAGATCTTGCAGTCAAGAGTGCAGAAAGCTACAAGACACAAGGTGTACATGGAGCACCTTATCAAGTGGAAGAACAAACCAGAATCAGAAGCCACTTGGATACAAGAAGATTAGTTCAAGAAACTTGGCATTGACCTGAAATTGGTCCCTCCTTCCTCTCCTTAGTTGTTTGGGAAGAGAGGGGGAGAATGGTGCAGGAGCACCTGGCAAAGTTGGAGCACCTGGCAAGGTTTATGTTTTATTTGAAGTTTTTTGGTTCAAGTTCATTTTGTTGTGTTATGTAAGGTCTTGAGGACCATCTTATTTATGGTTGAGGCCCTTTTCTCCTTAGGTTAGAAGTGGTAAAGTTGAATAAGTTTATGAAGCCTATGTTTTGGTTGTTTTCCTAAGCACTAGACCAAGGTTGTAAAACACATTATTTTTTCAAACACTCAATGTTTGGTCATTCTTGAGCTCGAAGAAGGAAACCTAACAATTTCCAAGATTATTTAAAGTTAACTCTCGACCTGTTTGAGGGTTGGAAGCATTAGGAACGGTTGAAGTTATATGTAGATAATAAAAATATAGTGATTTTTTGTGTGAAAATACTATTTTTCTATTCTTGTTTGCGTGACTGCTGCAAAATGATTAAAAGAGGAATTTTGTAGGTTTTTTTATCATATAGTGAAGCCTCTGGAATTTTTGTTTTGGCACATTTAGATATTTATTCCATCGCTTTCTTCCATTTTGTAAATTCTATGTTTTCCTCTGTTTGTTGTCTTGACCAGTAATTTGAATAAAATGGAGTTTTAGACTGCACTCCCACCATACCAAGAAGTATGGGAACATTGGGAATGTGGCTAAACTCCATCATTGTACATACATTAGCAGTAGGAGTCTATAAGTGGCATAGCATCATGATCAAAGTCTTTCCCTAGGCGAGTTTGTTGATACCCAGCTTGGGAAGACAGTTATTTTCTCAATCCTAACATGGCAGGGGTGATGAATCTATAATAAATAAATGTGTGTAGAGGTTGTAGAAGCCCTTATAAAGGTTATCAAGAATGTAGAGTTCTTTTCTGGTCCTTTGGGGGATGGAACAAGCAAAAAAGACCAAGAAATGGTCTTAAAAAAACCTAGTTTCTTGCAAAATCTGTGTTGTGCCTGTGTACGGACAAAGAAGGACCAAAACCTTAAAAATCTGTTAGAGCTTGGAATTTGAGCCAAGGTTTTAGAAGGGAGTTTGGTGTAACCAGTTGAAGGAAAGGAGTATTAACCTATTTCCTAGACTAGGGTTTTGTGAAAGCGATAGAGAAGTGGTGTATGGATGTTGAACAAGAACCTTCCCTAGATAGCTTTGAAGCTATGGAAGCCTATGCGCACCCCTACATACAAGTTAGAAGTCATTAGAGGTTATCTAGTCTTTAAAAGGATTAAGGGCTAGGGAGAGTGAGAGAGGAAGAGCACCAAGTTTGGATTTGTAGCAGCAAACTAGAAATGATAGCAGGGTTGGCAGAAGAACCAGGGGTACCTAAATAGCATAGGACCTATAGGTTGAGTGGTGGAGGAAGTGACACCAAGGGGTTATCAATGGTGAGACCCAGAGCATTGATTCAGTGATTGATTCAATCCAACCCTGTCCCTATCAGTTTCTTTGGAAAACAAGGCTAATTGGGGCTCTAATAAAGTGAGAGAGGTCATTTTAGGGAAAATGTTCTGAAGTAGTTATATGAACCTGATGGATATCTTGTGTATCTCAAAAAAGGGTATCTGAATCATCTTTGTTTGTCATGTTTTTGGAGAGTTTTGGAGTTAAGGGTTAAAAATAGAATTCCCACTACTACTAGGATTGAAGGGTGAAGCTGAGAAATTGTGCTTCTGATGATTATTGCACTTGGAAAACTATTTGAATTTCTTTATAAGATCATTTTAATCTTGTTAGATGCCTCTTGAAGGTAGGTTTTCATTTTTTTTGAGATTGAGCTTCCTAGGTCTGCACCAATTATCTTTAGTATCATATTTTTGGGGGAAACCCTTCCTTCCTATTTCATGGCATAGCTTTATTTCAGAAACATAGGACTTGGCATAGGGTTTTTTAGGGAAATATATCTTGTCTTAGACAAAGCATTGGATAATTTAAAGCAATTTCTCACTATAATGGTGTAGCAACTACTTTAAAGTGGGGGCATACATCGATGATATCTTTTGACAAAATTTCATGGCATGATTTATCTTTTTTCTTATGATGCATCCTTTTCTTAGTGGTTTCATTGGGTTTAATGTCCTCCAAGATTGTATGATCCCCCGCATGGTATGATACGAATGAGGAATCCCATGAGTGCAAAATCTGACACCCTTGACTGGTCCTCTCTTTGAGACATTAGGAAAAATGCTCCCTAAGAAGAAGACCTTACATGAACAAAGAAAAATACCTTTAACAAAAATTTACATGACATTACAAAAGAATTACATTGTGGTTCCTTATTGATGTTGCCAGGAGGATAACTTTGGTATGGTATGAGAAGCTAATATGGTTCTCTCATTTTCCATCTTGTTGGGATAACTCACCTAGTGTTAAAACTAAGGTTCCACTACCCCAGGGTGAGAACACATATTTTGGGATGACTCACCTAGTGTAGACTGAGGTTCCACTACCCCAAAGTGAGTAGTATATGTTACAGAAAAACAACCTTGTTCTACATTTCATTGTGCTTGACCCTTTTGTTTATTGTTCTTAACCTTTGATAGGGTATGATCATGTGTCTTTGCTATTGTTGAATACTTAAGGGCCTTGAATGTCTAATTTAGTGTGAGCTTGACATGGGGTCATCCTCTCTCTAAAGTGGGGTAAAAATTTGGAAAATAACCCTAACTATTATAGAAACTATGATGGGAGTTTTGAGAGCTTAAAATGTTGTATAGCTTGCTGGAAGAATCCTATTTTTAGCACACAAAGGACTCATTCTCCTTTAGTGGCGAATGGGTTCCTATTAGGGTTTTTTAAAATGAGATATGGGTTATTTTCCTTGATTTTTTCACTCTCAAATCCTTTATTTTCAACTCCCAAAAACCTAGAATAAATTTGGTAGCTTCAATTCTTTGTTCTTGCATTATGAAGTTAAATCTTGCAACTTGACAACTTGACTATTTTCCCCTAAACTTCTTCTCCACTTGATCTTCAACCTGTAAATCTGCATATACACACTCAAGGGAAGAAAAAATTGTTGATTTTTAGTGAATATGGGTTTTCCTAATTCAAAAACCTTGTAGGTAATTAAACCAATGGATGAAAAAATGAAATTGAAGAATTAACATGAAATGACGTAGTGTTGATACCTTTTAATTTGTCTTGGAAGATAAATCTGCAATCTAACATGTAGTGTCCATGAAGAATGTAGATCTTAATCTCAAGGAAGATGTGAAAAATGCTTGCAAATAGTTCTTCAATGGTACATTCATTATCTAAGCTCAACAACATGTATGAATATACTAGACCCTTGTCATGATGAAATGATCTTGAATTGCTACAATAAAACTATGATAATATTCCTTGAAATTCCTTTCAAAATTCTTTTTGAGTGCTCTATAATGCTCTTGTAAAATATTAGGATGCTCTCTCAAATTTGGTAGGTGAAACAATGTGAATCAACCCCATATTTATACTAAATCAGGAGATTAACCCCAAAATTCAAAAAATTCAAGCTGACACTAGATTTGTAAAAACACATAATTAAAATCCCACTAGAATGAAATTCAAAACATGGGGTACTCACTAAGGGAGGACCCATTCACCACCTAGGGTGAATGGGTCTTGGCACAATTTTCCATGATGTTTCATTCAGGGAATGAAAGTACATCAAAAACCCATGTAGAATCTACAAAGAGAGGGGAGTCCTACAGAGGGAGGACCCATTTTCCAACTAGAGAAAATGGGTCCTAGCACTAATTTCAAGGATCTCAAAGTTTCCCAATTAAATGTTATGTAATTTAAATTATGGGTTTCGAGATAGATCCTTGGGAGGTGTCACAAATAAGGCTTAAATTTGAAGTAAAGGTGTTAATTAACTCTAATTAACCACATTTAATTAAGGGGACCCTAGATAAATGTGAAAGTGTGTTACAACACTTTACAACACTTAAAAGAGGGTACAAATTAAGTACATTTTATTAAAGGGGCCCAAGATCAATGTGAATGTGTTACAACACACTACAACATTAAACCTAGGCAAAATTAGATTAATTCATCGACAATTTTTCCCAAATCAAGTAATGAAAAGGACACCTTTTCTGTTACTACATGTCTTAAATCCAACAAAAATTTACCCCTTACTGCATGTATTCTCACACTTAGAGGCTTGTCCAAGCCCTTGGCTAACTCCCCAATTTCAACTATCCACCATTGTAAGGTAGGGTCCTTGATCTCTTGATCAATAAACATAATAAAGAACACTATCATATCCCCCACTAACATTCTTTTGTTCATTGGCTTCATATTTTTATCCAAACTTTTTTCCTTGACCTTGATCAACATCCACAAACTCATGCCCCTATGACAAGCATTGATAGTAGAATCCATGAAGAAATACCACCATATAACTTACAAATGTATGTAAAGATGAAGGAGAAATTGGACACATCAATGAATATACTAACTTTGAAGGACTAAATCAATCACATCTGGGTCATTGCAGGATCATGGGGGTCCAAACTAGGCCTCTTAGTGGTGGTGAAAATTTAGAAAATCAGAGTTAGGAAACTTGACATAAAAATTTGAATAGGTTATTAACATAATTTGAAAAATATGTAAGTACAAAAGTTGTAGCAAATTGAATGTAGTTTCTAGGCTACTAGTGCTTTCTTGGAAAAATGTAAATTTATTTTGAGAAAGTTTGTAATTTCAATGCAATCGTACTAAATTTTCAGGAAAAAAATAAGAAGTAGGTGTATGTCTAACCACCATAAGTATAAGAAATAAATAATTTTTTTTTTCTGAATTTTTCAATATAAGTAGAGGACACATGCACAAATATGCTGGATTTTTTTTTTTGTAATTTTTTTCCATGTAAATAATTAGTTATGATCATTTTATTAGAACTTTTCAAAATTATTAAAAAGTCTATATTTGACCACCATAACTTGGTCAGAAAATTATGAAATTCAATTTTATTTATTTTTATCCTATAGCATGTGAAGCATAGAATGTGGTGCGTCTTGTAGATTTGAAAAATGTTAAGTAGTTTGAAAGTTATAGATGTTTTTGAATCAACCTATCAATTAGGTCTTTAGATGTAATGTAGGTAGAAAATCAATAATTATTATTTATTAGATTCAAAATAAGGAAAAATTTATGTTGGTGGAAAGTTGACAATATTTTCTATAAACCCTTTTCATTTGATGAAATTTGGGTCAAAAAAAGTCATCAGCCACAAGGGAGAACTTTGGAAAACTAAACAAATTTTCAAAAACACATTTTTTGGGTTGACTTTCTAGGTTAGGCAATCCCAAACAAAATCCCGAGCCAATATCCATGGGTATGTATAGGATCATGATGGGCCAAAAAGTGGCAATATGATGGGTATGTGGCTGGCAACCTTTTTTTACCCAAAATTGATGAAATGAAAAGGGTTTTTAAAGGAGATTATCAGCTTTCCACCAATATAAATTATGCTTTACTTTGAATTTAATAAGTAATTATTATTCACTTTATATTCAAATTACAACTAAAGTATTGATTGATAGGCTGATTGAAAAAAATCTATAGCTTTCAAACGGTATGACATTTTTTGAATACAAAAAAAATGCATCACATCGAGACATGAGTCCTCTACTTATATCTAAAATCTTATTAAAAACTATTATCATTTTATTGTGGTTAATGTGATCAAACATACACCTACTTATTTTTTCCCTAAAATTTAAGTTCTACTACATTGAAATTTCAAATTTTCACCAAATATATTTTTTTTTTTAAACAATCCCAATAGTTTAGAAACTACATTCAATTTGCTACAGGTTCTATTCTTAAATATTTTTGAAATAATAGATAGAACTTATTCAAATTTTTACGTCAAGTTTCCTAACACTATTATTTACTTATATTTGAATGTAGCTATATTCGTTAGCTATATTTACTTATATTATTTATAATACATAATTTTATATAATATGTATTATATATAATATATTATATATTATATATTATTGTATTATATATTATATTGTATACTATATAGTACATATATTTTGTATAGTATATTATATATAATATACATATTAATTATTATTTATAGTATATAGTATATATATGAAATATTATATATTATATTAATATTATTTAATATATATTATATATATTATATAATGTATTTCGTACATAGTATATATTATATATTTATTGATGTGCAACCAATTCACAACACATAGAAAGGGAGTGGGATAGACTTGAGAGAGAGGTATATAGAAAGACCTAAGAGGGAGTGAGAGACCTAAGAGGAATTGGAAGAGAGAGCTGAGAGGGAGAGAGAGAGAGATAGTTGAGAGCGAGAGAGGGAAGGAGAGAGATATATATAGTTGAGAGAGAGAGAGAGGGATAGAGAAAGAGATAAAGACTTGAGAGGGAGAGAGGAAGAGAGTCTTGAGAGGGAGAGGGAGAGAGGGAGAGAGGGAGTCTTCAGATGGAGAGATAGAAAGAGACTTGAGAGGGAGAGAGGGAAGGAGAGAGTCTAAGAGAGAGAGACTTGAGAGAGACATAGGGGGGCCTAAGATTGAGAGGGATAGAGAAAGAGATGAAGACCTAAGAGGGAGAGAGAGAGAGAGTTGAGGAGAGTGGGAGGCAAAGAGGGATAGAGAGAGAGAGGGAGAGAGAGTTGAGATGGAGAGAGGGAGAGAGAGAGAGAGTGAGAGAGACTTGAGAGGGAGAGAGAGAGAGGGAGAGAGAGAGAGAGAGAGAGAGAGAGAGAGAGTTTGTTAAGAGGGAGAGGGATAGAATGCTTGAGAGGGAGAGAGAGACTTGAGAGAGGGAGATGGAGAGGAGGTGTGAGACATATATATGAGAGGGAGGGAGAGAGGGGGAGGGAGGGAGGAATCTCTGAGATACTTGAGAGAGAGAGAAGGGGGAAGGACCTGAGAGTGAGAAAGAGAGACAAACAAAGAGTTGGGATGGAGAGACAGAGAGACGGAGGGAGAGATAGAGAGAGATAGTGAGAGAGAGATAGAGAGAGGGAGAGGGAGAGAGGGAGAGAGGGAGAGACCTAAGAGAGAGGGAGAGAGAGAGAGTTGAGGGGAAGAGTGTTTTCTCATGTTGGGACCCTCTAGAATAAGAAGTGATACAACCATCAAACAAAACCATTACATCTCAAATCAACATTCATGCCATTAAAACCTTCAAGTTTAATAATATGTTATTAGATCATTCATGTAAAAGGTATAAAATCATCATGAATAGCAATCAGTGTCTTCCAATCATGATACATAAACAAGAACATTATGTACACCAAAGGGTTTTGATGCAACATTCAAACAAAATCCTTAGAAGACATCAAGATACATGTTAATTAGATTATTCATGTGAATTCTATACAATAATTATGATCAACAAAGAAGACATCAGTCAATCATGATGCATGAATAAACA
>VDFB02229464.1:0-15026 GCA_007258455.2 Sequoia sempervirens
TGGCCTCATCAAATTCATATTTTTTTGAAAATTTTGATGTTATTTCATGTTATAAATTTAAATTTCAAACTTGGAGTAAATTTGAGTCAAAACAGGATAAGGTGACATAGTGGAGAATATGTTTTAATTTAAAAATCCTAAAAAAGAAAGAGAGGGCATGGGTTTCTTGGAGACATCCAAATTGACTTGTAACTCCCAATTTGAAATTCCATAACTCCTAAAAAATAGGGATTTTGGAGGTGGGTGCCTAGTTTGAAAAAATCAGATTTTTTTCTTTATTCAAGAAAGCAAGGATGCTTTAAAAGCATTGTCATCCACTCACAACATGTTTTGGAGTTTGAAAGGCATATTTTATTCTATTTTATTATTGAGATTCAATCTAATTGGAGAGTTTTTGGAGGTAGGTGTTGATTTTTGGGAGGGGTTTTGGAATGTGATGAAATTCCTCCAAATGCACTCAAATTTCATTTCATGAGAAAAGATGGATTGAACAAAAGGAAAAAACAATTCATTTTTTTGGGAGATCTCTTTCAGATGGAAGAAAATACATGAGAAGGCCATAGAATTCTTTTTTCAGGTGTGAGAAGGTGAAGACAATAACAAAGAGGTCCTTTGAGACCATGTTTGAAGATTGATTTAGTGGAAGATTGACTTTGAAGCTATAGGATGAGGTTTTGTGGAGATGAATATAGAAGAGTTTGAGGAAGGCTTGTGGAAGCCATATGTTGCTGTAATACACCATTTTTGCAGGTCTAAGATTAGACGTAAATCATATTGGGATTTTGTAATGAGGAGCCAATAGGGTTGGCCTATTTTTTTGTAATCTTGTTTTAAATTTTAATGAGAATTTCTATGATTTTGCTTGCATAAATTGGGTGTTTAGATCAATCCTATTCTGCCTTGATTGGCATAAAATTATATTATTATTTGGGAGGGTTAATTATTGGTTTTGAATATCCGGTTTTGGGATTTAATTTCCTACCATTGGCCCAAGGGCTACAATATTGAAAACGCAAAATCATTTTGGAAGACATTTAGTAGGCGGTTTGAATGAACAAAACCCGGAGTGTTCCATGGAAATTGCCTAGATTTTTAAAATATGATTTTATTTCACCGAATTTCCAATTACATTTTTATTTTGATTTGAGATTAGTTCGTAACCCAAAGAAGGGGACTGTGTGTTGTTTACATCCTCAACATCGAATTTAATTACTTTGTTTCCTCTTAAAGTTGCACAAAGCATATTCTATTTTCAAAAATGGAAATTCCTTTTTCAATATATCTTCCCTCCAAAATATCATAAACTAATTTCCTTGAAATAAGGAGATATTTTTAGTTAACTAAAGCTCTCAATAATTCTCCACCCTTGATCCTCTTGATCTAATCTAAACCGTTGATCTCCATCTTCAATCTCCACCATCAACTAGATATCTTGGAAGTCTATAAAAGAAGCCAACCTCTTTATGAAAATTATTCACAATTCTCATGAGGAATTTATGACCTTTTTGAGAGAAATTTTTAGCATTCAACCATCATAATTTTGATTCAATATCATCAAACAAAGATTTTGCAACATGGGTTATACACAATTTGAGCAATCTACATCCTAAATTGGTATAATTCCATAATGAGATTATAGGTTTGCATTATTTGTATCTTTTGAATTGAATTGTTAATTTGGTTTTATTATTTTTCAAGTATTACATTCTAATTTCATTGAGTATGGATGTAATTGATCTTTATTTAATGGGTTTTTAGTTTTTTTAACTCTAATTACTTTGTTTATACTCTTTAACCATTACCCATTATTCCCTTACAAAAAAATAAAAATGCATTATTCATTTTTGTTGAAAGAATGAAGAAGGAATCCTTTTAATGTGTTGTCATTGATGTTGACATTATTTTTTAGTTTTTCTAATCCAGTAAAAGGAATGGAGACATCTTAATCTAGTAATTTGGTCCAAAATTACTCGTGTAGTAAGATCAGCTTATGAGGTTATAGTATGTTATTCCTGGTTGTTATGTGAACCTATGTTCAAGATTTTAGGAATTTTAGATGAACTGGCTGAAAGTTACAAGCAACAAAAGTTTGAGATATAGTTTTTGGCCTTATATAGTGTAAATATGTATATGTAATCCAGTTCACATTCCTCTAGTGATTGGATTTAGTCTTTACAATTTTGCGAGATGGTTTACAGATGCTAGTACACTATATATTCTAGATGGCAAGTGATTATATGATCATATGGATCATCAATGTGTGATCAGTTATCTTATTTTGTGATTAGGTCTATTTCTTGTTCGACCTAATGCTTGATATATGTTGTGGAGACTAATTAAGTACTACGGATGTTAAGGGGATCTATTTTAGGTCCATGTCAACCTAAATTAAGTGTTACACATTTGGTTTTAGTGTGAAGATGTTTTTGAATCAAGTATGGAGTCGACAAGGTAATTTTGAATTAAAATAGGGCTATATCTAATTAGGCTAACCTAGTTGATGTATGTGGATGTAAGTGGGTATTATATGTGAGACATTTTTGAGTTGTAAAGAGAGATGAGATAACATGAGAGATGATATTGTGCAAACATGCAAATTTGTATGTGTGAAATCTAAATTAGTGCAAAATTGTTGTGAATGCTACTGCAAAGGAGAGTAGAGTTTTGTATTTAGAGCTTCAAAGGAATTGAATTCAACACAAGGAAGGTGCACTTTGTATCAGTTCACATTTTGGCTATGTAGCAATTTTTGTTTTTGTATCTATCTCTGGCTATGAGCCTTATTGTACAATGTGTCCTAGTAGTGAGACTTTGTAATATCATATAACTAGTTATAATATATTGTGAGCTAATCCTCACCATGGTTTTTCCCTTTTTGTGTTTTCCACATAAAAATATTGGTGTTCATGTGTTATGTGATCTTGTGATCCCTTTCATGTTTTCATTCATTGTTGCAGTTAGATATACTTTGTTAATTGAATGGTTTATGATTAATTGGTTATATATAATATTGATTCACCCCTCATCTCAGTATTCTAGGTGTTCAACAATTTGTATTAGAGCTTGGTTCCATCTGAGAAGCCTAACAACTTGAGGAAGATCTTGGAGATTGAACACATGGCTGATAAAACATGTCCTATTCCTTCGAAAGAAATTTCTACAATTGAATAATTGAAGATGACTATATCATTGACAAAGAAGAACTTAAAGCTACTCTTGAAGATCTTGATAGAGCTAAAGATGAAAACAAATTTCTGAAGGAAAATCTAGAGGAAGAAAATGAATGCATCAAAAAGTTGAGAGAACAAATCAAGAAATTCAGAGAGAAACATAGATAAGTCAATGAACAATTGAAGAAGGAAAATGAAGACATCACTAGGCTAAAAGTGCAAGTAGAAGAAAAGAAAAGAATTTAGGATTGCCTAAATACAGTGGTACAAAGAAAGACTAATGAATGTACAAGACTTGAACAAGAAGTAGTAACTTTGAAATTTGATCTAGAAAAAGCAAGAGCTCATGAGGAAAAATTAAAAAAAGGTACTGCAATGCTTGATGAGCTAATTGTTGGAAATAAGGCTTCTAAAGATAAAGGTGGTTTGGGACTTGAAGAAGGAGAAATCTCAAAAGAAAATTAGAATCCTGACAAGGTTGATAATCAAAAGAAGACTCAAGGCAATGGAAAAAAAAAATCAAAAATCAAAGAAGCAATGCTGGAAAACCCCCTATCAAACAACCAAGTGCTCAAAGGTACCCATGTTTTAATGGTATTTACTTTTCTTGAAATAAATTTGGATATAAGGCTATAGAATTTAGAAGTAGAAATTAGAATGTTGAATCCTTCTCTAGACAATGTTTTGCATGCAGGAAATTTGGACATAGAGTTGTTGAATGCAAAAGTTAGATGATGAATAGATTCAACACTAGTAGAATGGTTCAACATTCAATGGTTACTAATATACATGACATGTATTAGGATATAAGGCTAACAAGTGAAAATCAAGATTGAATGGAAGTTAGTTTGGTTAGAAAAATGTTGTATGCTACAATTGTAACAAACTTGGATACATTTCAAGATTTTATAGAAGAATGGAAGGTAGACTAATCCAAGAAAGAGGAATTAACCTATGAAGAAAATTGATCCCACTGAAGTAAAGAAGGAAATGGAAAATATTTGGAGAAAGAAAGAGGAACCTGAGAACAAAGATGAATCAAATGAATTTGTACCTCCCTCTAGTGTAGATAATTTCCTTGGAAATTAAACCCAGGCATGGGCTTAGGGGGAGAAATAAAAAAAATCTAACCCCCTAGAAATATGAAGTGTCAAGGAGTGACACGAAGATATATGGTGTAAGGTGACATGCTCAAATTTCTAGAAAAGAAACTAGTAGAAAATATGCAAATCTGAAGAATTGCAGAGCAATTTAGGGTTTAGAGTGTATTAGTGAAATATTTACCAACTTTTTGGAATTTGGATCAATTAATGCAAAATGAGGGAAAATTTGAAAGGAATAAAGTGAGTAAATAAATTTATTTTAATCACTTTTGTACATTTGGAGAATGTAGAGTGAATTGAAGGCGATTCAAAAGCAATTTGGTACAAATCGTAAATCCCGTCATACACATAAAAGGTATTTATAGTTATCTATGCTTTGTGGGTTTGAAATAGAAGTGATTTTATAAGCATTTGAGATTGAATTGAAGTTACAATGGCTACACCAAATGTAGTTAACATCATTGAAATACCTAGACCTAAATTTAAGAGGTATTCATGGAAACTCTTTGATAACAACCCCAAAGGTGCTTTTTCAAGGATTCCTCACATGGTTTTACCCATTGAGGACACAAGGGTTTACATACATGGAAAATTGGATGAATATAATCACCAAAAGATCAAAAATCTATGGTCTAATGAGATAACTAGAGATAACTTCTTAGTGTAACCAGAATATGTTAACCTAGTGTGAAAGAAACTAGATATTTAGAACTAATTTCCCAACTATAGAAGCATCTAGATGCAAAATATGTAAGGAAAGAATTGAGCAGAATGCATGATAAGTTCATGTGGACAAATATGCTCAAAATAATTTATAAGGAAGTGATCAAGGCTATAATTGGATTGTGTGATACCAGACCTGTATAGGTACTAAATTCTATAAAGAATGAAGTGGTTATGGAGTTAACTTGTGCCACCTTTGAAAAAATAGCATTGACAACAAACCCTATCACAAATCATGTCGTTAAGTATGCTTCAATTATGATAGGTCATAATATTTATTTCACAAATAGGGATAATTATGTTTTTGCAACTTCTATCTATGTTGCACATGATATGGTGGCGAATGGGAAGGATTATGACTTACGTGAGTTACTCTGACAACAACTTCTAGAAGACTTGAAACAAATTAGAGAAAAGAAGTACACATTTAAATTTGGAACTCTGATTGTGTTTTTTATTGTTTTAATTTTTGAGGGAACTTCCTGGAAGGAAATACATTGTATGTGATAGGATCAAACCGATGGGTCATCAATTTTTTTATTATATGCACAAATTAAGTTATTTCAAGGCTTAGGATAATGCATTGGTTGCATTCTTTGCAGTATTTCAAAATAATATGCATGATACAGAAAGGATTCCCTAAAATCTAGTGGAGAAGTATGCTAAGGATATCACTTTCCTTGTATCTACTGATGAATGCATAATTGAGGTAGTTAAACCTAGGACAATATGGATTGATCCTCTTGAATATGAGGTTTCCAAGAATGAAGCTGAGGGATATATTGAATTTTTTCTAAAGAGTCTTAAGGACCTCTCATTACCGAGACATGGTACATATGAGGAAAAATCATCTAAAGTGCACTTGGAAACTTCAACACCTACAAGGAATAAAAGAGTAACAAACCAAGTAAACTAGTACTTCATGCAACATGGACTTTCAAAAGATGAAGTACAAAGACTAAGGGAAATTGTTGTAGAAAGGGATTCCAAACCAGCTGGTGAGTCCTGTAGGCCATGAAGATTAGAAAGAACAACTTCCACCCCTGCCTCAACATTGCCAAAACCCTCTGGTACAACTACTATTAAATAGAAGAAGGTGGAGCTAGTGATCTGGAGGTTGAAGAGGAAATTGTACCCAACAGAACTAGCAACTAGACTACCAAAAGAAAGAATGTACCTCCGATAGCACCCCCTGCTAGCTCTAGAAGGAGGAAGAAGAAAAAAGCATCTAGAGAGAAAAATTTGAGTTATGTTGTGGAAGAAGAGATCAAGCTCACATTGGAACATGAGGAATAGCTTATGAGGAAAAGGAGTAGTGCCACCATAAGTGGTGAAGATGTGATAGGGAAAGGGTTGGATGAGACAATCACAGTCCCATGCTCTAGGTCTCACCTTGGCAAAACCTTTGGTGTTTCTCTCCACCTTCTTGAACCTATAGGTCCTAAGACTTTTTAGACACCCCTGGTTCTTCTGGCCAACCCTTCTATCAATTGCATACACCTAACCAAGTCAAACTTGGTGCTTTCTCCTCCATTTTCCTCCTTGGCCCTTAATCTTCCTAAAGACCAACTAACTCTCCAAACCTCACTAACTTGTTGCAGGGGCGTATGGTATCCTCCAAGGCTTCAAAAACATCCCACTGTGTTTCTTGTTCAATCACAAGTCTTCATTCTTCCATCGCTACCACCAAAACCTAGTTTAGGGTTTAAGAAGGGCTAGTAGCCCTTGAGCCCCTATTAGGCCTCTTAGCCCGAGAAATTAGGCTATAACTCCAAACCTGCTAAGATTCATCACAAACTTCTTTTAGAGACCCTGGTTCAATTGCCAACCTCTCAAGGAATTTTGGGGTTTTGGGCCTTCACAGGCCGTACACAGGCTCAACCCTACTTTTGTGGGAATTAGGGCTTTTTAGGCCTTTTCTTGGATAGTCAGTGAACTATCTGCCTCCTTCAACCACCAAATGATTTGATTAAGACTCTACCTTCTTGCCAGACCTTCTTCAAGACTCCTGCATCAACCACACACCTTGGGTTGCTAATGAGTTGATACCCTTGCAACATTAGGGCTTGGTTTTTGACTGTCTTCCCTAACCGGGCACTGTCAAGCTCGCCTAGGGAAGGTATTTCACCATGTATCCATGCTTCCTACAAAATCCTAACACTATCCTATATACAAACATGGAGCTTAGCCTCATTTCCCATGAGCTATACACCTGGTGTAGTGGAAAAATAGAGGTCTAAGACTCCATGAAAAATAGACTACCAAACTGAACAGCAATAAAGAAAATAGAAACTAGTAAGAACAAAGCTTGGGAATGATAATACAACACTTCCAAAGACTTCACAAAACTTGTAAGATGAATTCCACATGTGCTATACTCTGTTCAATACCTGAAATTCATCATTAACTCAGTAAAAGAACAAAAAAATAGAAAAACTGCAAGAACTTCAATGGTTTCTGATATCAACAGTAAACTCCAACTGATACAATGCTTTTCCAACCCTAAATCCAGTTCGAGGCTCCTCTTTTAAAGGTTCCTAGGTGGTTATAGCTTTCCTTGGTCGGACTTAACCACCATCAAAGGCCAAAATTGCTTAAAAGCAACATTTTGGGCTTTGTTTCAAACTCCTAGTGGAACCTAGTGAAACAAACTGAAACTCATTCAATCTACCCTATGCTACTGATCAACCTTCATTCTATCATCTTTTTTATTAACATCACCAACACAAAATTAAATGGTCAACATGACCTTGAAATATTAAAACACAAAATTGCTTGCTAAGCTTTGAAAATTTGCTTAGTGTTACTTGATGTTGCCTAGG
This sequence comes from Sequoia sempervirens, assembly GCA_007258455.2. NCBI lineage: Eukaryota > Viridiplantae > Streptophyta > Pinopsida > Cupressales > Cupressaceae > Sequoia > Sequoia sempervirens. The sequence goes on from VDFB02229464.1 coordinate 7,819, forward strand.
TGCTCCTGCAAGATGCCTCATAAGAGGCTAGCACCAAAACAAAGAAGCCTAATGTGGACATAGTAGACACTTTTGAAGAGGATGAGATAGAATTAGAAAAGGAAGATTTCACTAGAATCCTGAGAAGAAGGAAAATAAATCAAAGGAAGGCTCTTCGAATCTTGAAAAGAAAAAGAAGACAAAAAATCCTCTAGTGAGAGCTCATTCCCCAATAAAGCTACATGTTTTGGTCAGTAATATGTTAGAGCATGATGATTTATTCGAAGGTATTGCTAAATTTTATGATAAAATAGATGAGGAAGACAAGAAAACTATAATAGAAGTCATCATTCAATACTTCATTATTTTAGATGCAGATATGAACAACATTAGGAAAAAGGTTTTGAGTATTGTGTGGGAGGCCTTGGTGGAAAGAAGGTGTGAAGCAATTGAGGTTGATGTCAAGATGAAATATGATGCTCTAGATGAAATTGGATCCTCTCTATATGAGAATGATAAAGCTACATTAATTGAGGTCTATACTAAAGAATTCAGGGTTAAACAAAAGGTCACCATTCTAATGGGTAGAGAAAAAGATCGAGTAGACAAGCTAAAGCAAGAAAGATTGAATATTGTGAGAGATATCGTAGAGAAATTTGGAATGATTGATGCTTCATCATCTAGTATTGCTCAAGGTAAGGAGCTTGATAAAGATAAGTTCACTGATATAGAGGAAAATATTCCCCCAATTACTAATTTACCTATTTTCAAAGAAGTTTTAGAAGAAGTGAATGTTCATACTGTAGAAGAGACTCCATCATTTTATGTTTTAGGGAATGTGATGTCCTCGACACCACCGGTAGATGATACAAATTCTTCCCTAGATACATTTGATCCTCTAGAATATACTAAAAATACCTCCGATCAAAATAATGAAAACTAGAATGCAGAACAAGAATAGAAATAGGATAAGAATGATGCTAATGATGGTGTTGAAGACCATCCTAAAAAGTAGAATGAGGATGCTAAAAATGAAGGTGAAGGAAATAAAAATGGAGAACAAGAAGAAGGTCCAACAGAAAAGGACAATAATAGGATTTATATGATAAGGAAGAGAAGGAGGATGAAAACAAAAAAAAAGGAAAATCCCTCCAACAAAGAAGATGAAGAAGAGAAAGAGAAGAATAAATAAAAGACCAAGGTTGGAAAGAATGAAGAAGAGCCTCAAAAGACCATGGAGCTACCAAATCCATTTGAAGAATCCTCTGGTAATACTCTCAAGGATCTTTTGATAAGGCTAATGAGATTTAAACCAGGTATTCCTCCCCAGTTGATACAACTCCCAATGTACCAAGGTAGTGTGGATCTTGACAAAATCTCACCCATTCAAAAATTGGAGCTCAGAGATGTCTTCCATACCTCTGGAAGAAAGGAAATAATAGAGACTCATAAAAGGGGAACAAAATTGATTAATGATGCTATCAACTCTTTGCAAAAAGCTACTCTTGGTGTTGTAATTGTCAATTCATTAACTCCTGTTGAAAATTTGAAATTTTTAGTTGATTCACTCAAGGAGTATGCCTGTATTATGAAGGAGAAAACTAAAAAGGAAGTGGAATCAATATTTTCTAAGAAAATAATAATTGAGCTACAGGACAAATGCACATCTACACATAGCAAGGTAAAGGAATGTCTAAAAGAAGTTCAAGATTGTGAAGGTGAGGCCAAAACCTTGTTTTTTATATTATATGAGGTGGTTGGATGCCACTCAAGGCATCAAGGACTTAATGGACTCAATAGAGTCACAAATATCTAATGCCTTTGGAACTTATGACCATGTCCATAACAAAGATTATACCTCTTGGATTGCCATTTCTAATCTACAATATAAGTTTTTTACTCTACAACGGCTGAAAGATGATATAATAAGGAGATTTGGATGGCTTGGGGACTTGGTAAAGATCAAGAATATACTAGTATTTACTACTCTTGATGTTGTAGAAAGGATTGAAAAGATAAATCCCAATCCAAGTACTCTAGAAGAAGGAGAGGAGAGCTTAGTTGAATTGGAATCAATGTATACATCGCTTGCTACAACTAAGAAGATTTGGAATGAAGGAAAATATACTTGGAAGGAAAATCCTTAAGGAGCTTGAAGGTGCCTCCTCCTATAGTTGAACATATTTCACCTTGAATATTATTTCATTGTTTTAGTTCCTTTCAATTATTCTAGTGTACATATGATCAGATCAAATTTTTGGCACAACTCCCTAAGGGGGAGTCAATGCATTTCAATTTTTTTTTTGTACATATACATCAAGTTTTAGATCTTACATGTGTGTTATCAGCACACCCTTTGTCCTTGATGTCAAAGGGGGAGAAGAATTGGTTAGAAGTTTTGGTTATGAAGAAGTTTGGAAAAATGATAAGAGATGTTTTTGGAAGAAGTTTGATGTATGTTTGAAAGAGGGAGTTCATGCATGATAGAAGACATTTTTTGATGATGTATGTTATGATTTTTGGAGATTCAATTTTGGAACATGTTTCCATTAATGAAAAAGGGGGAGATTGTTGAAAGAATGAAGAAGAAACCATTTTAATGTGTTGTCATTGATTCCAATATTATTTGTTGATAGTTTGTCTAATTCGAAAAACAAAATGGAGACATCTTAATCTGGTAATTTGGTCTGAAATTGGTCATATAGTAATATCAGATTATGAGGTTATAGTATGTTATTCATGGCTATCATGTGCACCTATGTTCAATATTTCAGAAATTTTGGATGAATAGGTTGAAAGTTACAAGTAACAAAAGTTTGGCAAACAATTTTTGGCCTTATATAGTGCAAATATGCATATGTAATCTGGTTCGTGTTCCTTCAGTGATTGGATTCAGTCTTTACAATTTTTGTAGATGGTTTACAAATTTTAGTAAACTATATATTCTATATGGTGAGTGATTATATGATCAAATTGATTGTCAGTATGTGATCAATTGGATTATTGTGATTAGGTCTATTTCTTGGCTAACCTAATGCTTGATATATGTTGTGGAGATTAATTAAGTACTATATATCTTAAGCAGATCTATTTTAGGTCCATGTTGACCTAAATTAAGTGTTGCACTTTTGGGTAGAGTGCAAAGATGATTTTGAATCAAGTATGGAGTCAAAAAGGTAATTTTGAATTAGAATAGGGCTATATCTAATTAGGCCGACCTAATTGATGTATGTGGATGTATTTGGGTATGTATGTGAGATATTTTTGAGTTGTAGAGAGAGATGAGATAACATGAGAGGTGATATTGTGTGAACATGAGAATCTGTATGTGTGAAATTTGAATTAGTGCAAAATTGTTGTGAATGTTAAGCAATTGCAAAGCATAGAATAGTTTTATATTAAGAGCTTCAAAGGAACTAAATTCAACACAAGGAAGGTGCACTTTATATCAATTCACATTTTGGCTATGTAGCCATTTTTGTTTCTTTATCTATCTCTGGCTTTGAGCCTTATTGGACAATGTGTCCTAGTAGTGAGCCTTTGTATTATCTTATAACCAGTTATAATATATTGTGAGCTAATCCTCAATGTGGTTTTCCCCTTTTTGGGTTTTCCACATAAAAATCCTAGTGTTCATGTGTTATGTGATCTTGTGTTCTATTTCATATTTTCATTCATTGTTGCAATTAGATATCTTTTTTAATTGGATGGTTTGTGATTAATTGGTTATATAAAATACTAATTAAGCCCCCCTCTTAGTATTTTGGGTGTTCAACAATTTTTAGGTGTCTACATCTTATCCCTCTTTGAGACAATGGATTTTATAGCATTGTTTGAAATAAAAATATTGATGATATATCCTAACATAGCGCAATAGACAATGGGATGGAGGATATGATGCCCCCTTATGAGATTGGCTAGAAAAATTAATTTTCTGTTCAAGCTCACGAGAGGAAGGATTAGCTATTGTTGAGGCATAAAATCGCACCATAATGAAATCTCCCACAATATACCCTTACTTTAGCCTTATAACATTGACAATGCTAAAACCTGCCACATTAAGCCCATTGTCTTATCCTTGCTTTGGTGTTTTTCATTGATAGAGGGAATTTTAACTAGGATGCTTCCACATTGTTGCAAGAATGAAGATGTTTTCAATGATGTCAACTAGTTAACTAGTTATCAACTAGTTGTTTTCATTAATGTCATGGTTGTAAGTTATGTGCTATATATGTTGAGGATATTGAGAAAATTGTAATGAAGAAAGGTTACATGTGTTTAGTGGTTGCTCTAGGTTTTACTTTGGGATTTTCTCCTATGTTTGTGTGGTTCAAATATGTTGATCATAGTTTTTGGAAGCTACTATATCCAGATTTTTGGCTTCTGATTCATTATATAGAGCGAGTTATATTCACTAGTTGTGAACTATGGTTTTCTATGTTTTTGGCTGATCTCTTGGAGAAATGTTGTTGGTCCAAATTTCACTTTGGATGAGTATTATGACTTTTGTTTCTAGAGATAATTTGTTATCATCATTTTGAAGACAATTTTGGTGTCTGGAAGGATTTGATCATGCTAAGGGTTGTGTGTGCTTAATTGTTCTATGTCTTTTACATTGATTTGGTTGACCTTGTGTTGAACACTACTTTCAAAGTTGATGAAGTGTGTTGGAATCATTTAGCTCCTCATTAATTATGTGTTTGGCTCACCCTCATTCTAATTCCACCATAGGATGTTTTTGTACCAACCTAATTTGAATTTAATGATGGATGGCGAACTTTGGATATGTTTCAAAGTTGAAGATGGTATAGATATAGGATGAGTTAGTGGTGAAATACATACAAAGAGATAAGTGCAAATAAATAGAGTAGATAGATTCAAAATAGATGTAAATTAGTGTGTGTATGTGATGCAAATGTGGTAGATCAATGGGAAGTCTAAATGTTGAGTTTTTAGATGCAGTGAGATGAAGGTGTACTCTATCATTCATGCATGTCTGCAAGTGATTGAGTGAATTCTAGTGGAAATATCTGTTGCATTGATATTTTCTTCTCTCTATAACATATCTCATCTATCTTATTTGTATCTCTAGGCGTTGAGCTTCCAGTTGGATTTAACCCTTAATTTGAATTGATGAGTCTTAGTCTAGAAAAGCATTTATTTGGTAGTGAGTCTTATAAAGGCCCGATTGAACCTTTGTATTAGTTTTGATATTCTCTATATATTGTGAGTTGAAAATCCTCATTTGTGGTTTTTCCTCATTGGGTTTTCCATGTAAATTTTGTGTTACTATGTATGTGTGATGCTTTTTTAGTTTCTACAATTGCATTGAATGTTTAATCATTTAGTAGAGTAATGATTTGTGATTGATTTTTGGTGAAATAATTTAAGAGTTAAATTTGTTACAACTGATTCACCCCCCTCTTAGTTTTCTTTTTTAACAATTAGTATTAGAGCTTGGTTCCTTGGAGAAGAGCTTAGCCACTTAAGGAAAGCCCAGGATGGCTGGCAAAGTTACTTATGAGTATCTGAATTTCTATGGAACAAATTATGCTATCTAGAAAATATTGATGAAAGAATATTTGGAGTATTGTGGATATGATGTGGAGAAAGCTTAAAAGACTTCTTAAACTCCTCCTGCTAATGGTCCAAGTACAACCGATGAGATCAAGACAACTGATGAGATCAAGTCACATGAAGCAAACAATAAGGTAAAGTTTATTTTGAAGAATAGTCTTGTACATTCTGAGTTGATTAAAGTTCAAAACTTGAAGACTACTAAAGATGTCTGGGATGCTTTGGAAAAAGTGCATGAAGGTGATGAAAGGGTTAAAGAGGAAAAGTTGCAAAATTTGGAGACATAGTTTGAGCTCTTGCATATGTCTGAGGTAGTAGCTAGAATGCGAGGACTTGGTGCTACAATAGATGAATCTAGGATTGTAAAGAATATTCTTAGAACTCTCCTTGATGCTTATAATGAAACGGTACATGTGCTATTGAAGAACATATAAATTATAAGACTTACACTAAAGATTAGTTATTGGGAACTCTGACATCTTATGAGATGAGAAAGAAAAACTTGAGAAATGGATCCAAATCAAAAAATACTTTTAAGGATAAAAAAGATGAAGACCTAGATGAAGAAAATATCTGGTAAGTATGAAGGTAAGTTACCGTTTAAATTCTTTAGTTGTGGATGAATAGGTCATTATGCTTTGAGGTGTCCAAAAAGAGCTAAGAGGAATAAACAAAGATATGAGAAAGAAAAGAAAGGAAAGAAGATTAACATAGCATATTATGTGAATGAGGATGCTAGTATATCTAATGAGGAATCTGATTATGGAGATTTTGATGACAATGAATGCTTGTTCTTGGATATAAAAGATGAACCTAGTACTAATTCTAAAAAATAGGTGAAGGAATGCCCTTTAGAGAAGGAGAAAAATGAATATACTATAATCTCTGCCCTACATGCTAAGCAAGAAAAGAGCTATTGGGTTGTTGATAGTGGTTATTCACATCACATGACTAGTGATAAGAGTAAGTTTTTTAAACTTGAAAAATATGATGGAGGCTTAGTTATGTTTGGAGATGATACTGGTGCTAAGATTTGTGGGATAAGTTTAGTAAATTTTGATGGCAAGCATAATACTGATGATGTCTACTATATTAAGGGCTTAAGGAATAATCTTTTGAGTGTTGGAAATATGTGCAGTAAACAATATAATCTTGTATTCAAGGATGAAAGATGTGAGATCATGAAAGATTCTAGAACAATAATTATTGCAGGAAAGAAATATGAAGGAAATATCTATCAACTTAAGGATGCTAATGGATGATGTTTTATGACTCAAATTAATGATAGTTGTCTATCACATCGAAGAATGTATCATATGAATTTTGATAACTTGGAAAGGATTAGTGCATTACAAGCCATGAGAGATTTACTAAGGATTAGAAAGCCTATTAATACTATTTACAAGAATTGTTAATTTGGAAAGAAAGCAAGAAATCATTTCAGATCAAAGGAACAATCTACTATTAGACTATTGGATTTAATTCAAATAGATCTATGTGTTCCTACAAGAGTGAGAAGTCTACAAGGTGAAAGGTACTTTATACTTTTGATTGAGGAATACTTTAGGTATGTATGGGTTACATTTCTTAGAGTAAATTCTAATGCATTAGATAGATTCAAGACATTCAAAGCTATGGTTGAGAATGAGGTA
>VDFB02229465.1:0-16713 GCA_007258455.2 Sequoia sempervirens
AAAATGATAATTCTCATGCTATTTACATGAATATAAATAGAAATTCTCCTAAAATTCTACATTCTCATATTAAAGTTTGTAGAGAAAGTCTTTTCACAGATAAAAATATAAAGAGTATATGAATAAGATGAAATATATTTTATTTATTAAGATTCATAACACATATCTCCTTTTTCATTAGGTTGGCTAGTCTATTCAATTTTATATTAGATACAAGACTTCATAAGTAATAGACACAGTCAAGGAGGAATTTATCAATCAAACATATCATGTAACATTTGGTCTCATACGTACTTTGTACTTCGAATTGAACATACTCTAAACACCCTTTCTCCAATGTCTACCTTTCAATCTTGATAAATCAAACAAGAAAATTTCTAGATATGAAATCACATCCAATTTTTACATATATAATTTTTTTTTTTATAACTATATAACCAACCCACATGTATAATTAATTACATATTTTCATAAAATTAAATATAAAATATTCTTAATTGAAATATTTGTAATTTCATTTTTAAACTTATACCCTTTCATATTTCCACTCAAATAAAAAATTACACAACAAAATACATTCTTATTTTTCATGCTAAAAGTTTCATTTGGAGTTTGAGAATTACTTGAGAGGAGCATTTCCCTATTCATATACGTCACGACTAATTTAACAACGCCATAAAAAACTCTTTCCTTTGCCTTGAAGGTATAGTTAGGATGCAATCCTTATGGCCCTTCCCAGGATGCCTGTGGAGGACCAAAATATAGTAATGATTCAAGGGTACGCTTTTAACGACAAAACTTGAGAGCCTCTGCAACTAAAGATCATCTTAACCGATCGAGAAAATTTAGGCGATGAATACTCAACAATTACAATATATATCCATAATAAGAGTTGGATTCCTTAATTAGGAATCTCGATTACAGACGAGTTGTTTGCAAGAAGTGAAATTATTTATTTACTACTTAAAAACAATAAATTTTAAGATTGTCAAATCTCGTAGAGGTGTGAAATAGCTGTTGCTGTGCGGGCTTAAAGTAAGCCTGCATCATAGGTCACTGCATCTGATGGTATCCACAAGTCACCGGAGATGAAGGAACTCACAGTGAAATTTTGAGCATCGGACATGCCCATCACATTGTAACCAGGCCATGTGACCCTACGTGCAGTATTTGCACCAGGTCCGCGGTTGGCATATTCACCGTAATATAACGTTCTCAAGGCAAAGTTTCCAGACCATGCTAACCATCCGGCTGGCATGATTACGCTATCTAAATAAGACTGGATATAAACAGTACGAGAGAACAGCTTCCATGGCCTTCCCAGGTATGTGGGGAAAGATCTCATAACAGGAACAAGATCCGGCGCAGCAGTAACATTAGAGTTGAGAATAGATGTTCCCGTGTTTTGATTTGGATCTGTTCTACCTTGCGCTGTAAAAATATTCTGCTGCCCGTTCATCGGTCTCCGTGCGAAAAGATTGCAGCCCTGAAAAACTACTGCGGCGTTACCGAAGATGAAATCCACAGTGCCGTAGATGTCGCATTCTCGGTAGAATTGACGGAGGGAGTGAGCGTAGAGAGTGTCTTGGTAGCCCTTTATACTGCAATGATAAAAGGCTGATAGATCAGAGCCCACTCGAAGAGCCACGGCCTGGTGCTTCGCTGCTCCTGCTGTGTTTTCGAAGGTGATATCGCGTGCGAGAAAACCTGGCCCAACTGTAGCTGCACAAATCCAGATCAACTAACAAGATCAGATCGGACCATCTTTTTAGTGAAGGCCTTGTGTCATTTCTAGTCTTCTTAGTTGATTGGTTAACTCGGTCGGAACACAAAATTCCCTTAGCCAAATAGTGTCGATATTCTCCAAATGGTACAGCCCTTAGATTTGGATTGATTGACCAATAGAGATTATGAAGATTAATGAAAATATATACGAATTTGAAGATATATATTAATACTGTTCAATTTAAATAGGAGCACATTGTATTTAATATTTTCAAATTAATTTTGATTTAAATTTGAATCATATTTTTAATTAACTCATTTATTAAAGTTCAAATTCTTAAGCGCTACGAAATGAAAGCTGAAAGTCATTTGCTTGATGAAATAATATAAAGGAAAATTATGGATAGAAATAATTATCTATATGAAAGAAAATATTCATTAAACAACACATCATATTCCTTTTCTTAATAAGTCTTTTAAATAAAACTATCATTCATAAGTAAAAATTCAAAAATAGGGGAGAAGACTGGGTAGTTGAGCACTCTAACTTCATGCTTCTCAAAATCCTACATGGAAATTTCAAATCTCCCAATTTTTTACAGCAGCTTACTTGGCAAGTTGTTTGCTTATAACTAAGGTTTTAGAGCCACATCATCAAATATGATGCCACATCAGCATGCTTTTTGTCAAGGTGTTCAGAAAGGCCCAAAAAAAAGTGAGACCGGTACTTGTACATCTACATCATGTTTTATTGGCCGCTGATGTGGCATCACTTAATTTGTTGTTTTTTATATCTAAGAAATACATTTTATGTAATTATGAATAGTCATCATCAACACTAACAACTTTAAAGTTGGTCCAATATTATTAAAAATATTAGAAATTATATAAACGAAACATGCTCAAATAGTAAAACAATACCAGAGAAAAAAAGTAAATTCGCTCAGTAGCTTACCGAATGTTGCAGAGTTGAATGTAGTCCATCCATCCACAACGTTTCTATTCCCAGTAATCACAGTGACATCTATTCCATCTCCAATGAGCATAATATTGTATTTGTATTTGGGAATCTCTACGTATTCCTCGTACACTCCTGCTGTAACATAGATCACGTACCTGTTTGGGCTTTCATTAGGAGCAGCATTGACGGCATCAGTAATGGTGGTGTAATTCCCGCTACCGTCCTTCGCCACCGTTACGAAGTCGCCCACTAAAACGCCGTCACCACCTGAGCTTTGCAGAAGCCGCCTTCTGTCCGCTCGAGACAACCACGACGGAAGCCCATCATCGATGGATCCATATTGCGACAGAAAATCATCGTTGGATAAGAGCCGTCTGCCGTTGCCAGGACGGTGCCGAGGACCCTTCCCCACAATAAAAAATTTCCTATTCAAAGCTAGACAACTGCCTACGGAATCTGATGCATTAGATATATCATCGGCATAGGATAACGAGCGGAGATTTACATTTGCTTGAGTGAGGCTTTCCAGACAGGTGGCCTGATTGGTCAGAGATGCACTCAGATAAGTCTGAATATTCACCGCATTCTTCCAATCCACAGTCCTGTTTGTCGAATTTGTAAATTTTGTCAGACTCGCTGTCAAGTAGTCCTCCGTGAGACTGTAAAGGAAACTGCAATCCGCTACAGCTTTGCTCTCCATTCGCTGCCTACTCGACGTGTCACCCGAAATAGAGTCCTGAACAATTTTAGCTTGACGTAAGCTAAATCTCAAAGCAATTTCACTCAGATCTTCGGGGCTATTTTGTGACGATCCTCCATTTTCAGACAAACTCCCCTCACAGAATCCGCGATTGGAAGCGTATTCGCAAGCAGATCGAGCCCCAGTGTTTCGATCCCCGTTGTTTCGATTATCCTGTTTTGACTCGTATGAAGAAACAAACATAAGCAGAATCAGAAAGCGCAACGTAGAAGCCATTGCACTTCCAAAGTAAAATGGAATGAAGAATATGGCAATACCTTCTGTTGTCGGCTATTTATAGAGTCCGCATAATGAATCCGATCGTGCAGTAGTAATTGATTCTCAGATATGCCGCAGCACGAAGACTAGATTGCAGCTGCGTCAATCGACTTGAGCTTAATCAACAAAACTAAATCAAATGCAACCTGTCAACAATCCCATCAATTGCATTTTATAGATAAGGATTTTGCTCCTAACATTATTAAAGATTGGTCGTTTGAGTTAATCGATAAATACATAAACAAGATGGCTTTCTCCAAAACCTTTACCGTGCTGCAAACTCTTTCACTTTACCTTTGATTCGCTAAATATAGCAGTGAAATTTGCATATGCATACCATTTCCTATTTATTGCTTAACCGGCCTTAATTTGAACGTCTACTAATAGGTAGTATATTTGTGTGTAAAATTTGTTTCATCTGTTTAATTTTTATTTATTTGTGTCTATTAACGTTTAGTTTGAACTGTTTGGATTGATTGGTCTTAGATTTTTTGTTTCTTTATATTAATATAATAAATTAATTTAATATATTTGTAGAATATGTAATATTGTAGTATTTAAATATATTCAATGTGTAAATAATTTAACGTGATATTGAGAGAAAAGTCATTTCTTTATATTAATATAATAAATTAATTTAATATATTTGTATAATATGTAATATTATAATATTTAAATATATTCAATGTGTAATTAATTTAGAGGTGATATTGAGAGAAAAGTCATTACAACATATTTTTAGTTTTATAGACTATTTATGTAGATGTTGTTATTTCCAATGCCAATCATTGTTATTAATCTATTTAGTTGAAGAATTTGACCTAACAAGACCTATTCATCTTGTAAATAAAGAAATTGTTTAAAATATGTTTTAAAGATTATCTTGACAAATTTAACCCGTCAGAAGAAAATAAAGAATATTTTTTCAGGTACACATTCTATTAATTGGTTCTTGTGCCATATAGATCAATTCCACACATAAGACAAAGTCATGTTTGTAAGGTAAGCCTTCACTTGAGAATTGAACTCAACGATTTTTCAAACAATATGAAACCTAAAACAATCATCAATTCAATATCATATTTACATCATTTTTTATTCATTCATTTTAAAATTAAATACCTATATTCTTTTATTTAACTATCATCTTTATTTCCTTTCAATTAACCATCAATCCCAAACACTAATTACCCTAAGTAAATTTACGCTTATTGATATGTATTTATTTACACTTCTAAACATTTTATTTCCTTAAATTAATATTCTTAGCTTTTAATCAAGCTGTACAAAATAGTATTTCTACGATGAATCTCATCATAAATTTTAATATGATCAGGTATCATCTACCTTCTAACGTGCCCGAGTTATTGTTGATTGAAAAAGTAACACGCATTTCCACGTATCCCATTATTTCTTTTCGTGTGAACTAGGTAAAGAAGGTAAAGAGGTGTTGCACAGAGAAACAGTCACCATTGTTTACCAGTTTCATTGAGACAGAAAGCGAGAGAAGTGGATTATCAATTTCCTTCGTCCCATGAGAATTTCCCGCACATGACGACGTACATGGTGCAGTTAGATTCGGAATCGCCTAAAATGTTCTTTTGTATTATATTAAATACAGTCAGACCCATCGTCTACATACATTGAACTGTACGTAAATACTAGCGTGGATGATACTTTTTGTTAATGAGAAAAAGTATACACTCCAAAGTAATAGTAGAGATTAATTATTAAAAAAAAACGAAATGGTAAGGGAGTGGTTTAAATTTTTTGAATAGATGTCTGCATTATAACTATTAAGTAATAGTATATATTTTTTTAAAATAGGTGGATATAATATCATATCTTTAAAGTTTATAAAGAATCTAGATCAGAAATGTAGATATAAATTCAAGATGACACACAACAATAGCAATAGCAGAAGTGGGAGGAGGAGGACTTTTGTCACCTGATTTATCATATACATCAATGGGGTCCAAGTATCCATGGGAGTGTCTCAACCCTAATCATCTTTATCTTTTGCTTTATCTTATTCTTTTTGTGAACGTGAAAAGTTAGCAAGATCACATACAATTGAAATAGGCAAATTAAACCAAGAAGTGGTCCAACTAAAACCATATTCCAATGTAATTATTACAAACATCAATTAAGACATATGTAAACATGAAATAACAAGGTAATTCAAATGGACAGCCTAATTAAAAGAGAGCAAACCTCATCCCATTGGGGGATTAGGGTTGGATTGATATGGAATGCTCAACAAGCCTAATCCATTGTTGATGCAAAGCTTCAAATGGTTAAATTGATGCAAAATGAGGTAGTTGATTCACAAACAATGGCTTTGATCTCAAGAATGAATATGAAAATGGCTATAGTGCAATTACTTGAATGCTTGTGAATCCAATTCTCATGGAATTCAGAAATATTTATAAGCTTTTTGGGGAAATGAATGGCTAAGATAAAATTGGCTAATCAATGGATGCAATTTCATGAGAGGAAATGGCATGGAACAAAGATCACACAAAAGAATGAGATTGAATAATGACATGGATCAATGATATTAATGAAGGACTTAAATTGTTTGAAATAATTGTGATCCCATGATTTTAGGAAGATGGAGAAGATATTTCTGAAATGAAGAAAAATAAGGGGGTTATCAAAATGATTTAACTAGATGATAAACCACTATGTTTTTCTTCTACGCTTCACTCAATTATGAGGGATAGAATGCATAAATAATAATAAAAAATCAATCCTAATTGTTATGACAACAATTAGGAAGATTTTGAAATGATGAAACAATGTGTACCTTGTTCAAAAAGTGTTGTTTTGAGGTCACTGAGAACTCATTCACCCAAAGTGGTGAATGGGTCCATGTCAGGGTTTCTGAATATTGAATTTTGGGTTTTGTTCTTCAATGTCTGCACTTTTAGCTCCCAAGTGACTAGCTCTCGAAAGTTTGAAATAAATTCAGCATAGCTCTTTTTGTGATCTTGCAATGTCGATGATAACTTTGCAAATTTTCAACTTTGAAAATTTTGCTTCAATCTTGGTCTCCACTTGATCTTCAACCTAAAATCCTACAATCACACATCAAAGAGGAGAAAACCTTATTGATTTTTAGTGAATAGGGGTTTTCCTTGGTCAATCCATGTTTAAGTAATTAAACCTTGTGATGAAACAAAGAAATATGAACATGAAACATGAAACATGAACAATGATACCTTCGATGATTTCTTGGATTGTAAATCTACAATCTAACATGAAATGGCCATGAAGAATGTAGGTATTGATCTTGAATTGGATGTGAAACAATGCTTGTAAATGGATCTTCAATACTACATCAACACACTAACTCAACAACATGCTTGATGCACTATGCCTTTGACATGATGATATGATCTTGAATTGTTGCAATAAAACCTTGATTATCTACCCTTGAATTTATCATACATTCTCTTGAAGTTCTATATAATGCTCTTGTGAATGTACTCTTGATTTCTTTAAAGTCTTAGGATCAAACTATGTGAATTAACCTTATATTTATACTTTAAACTTAAGAATTAACCCCAAAATTCAAATAACACAAGCTGACATTGGATCTAGGATTCAAAACCATTAAAATCCTACCAAAATTAAGTTAAAAAAGGGTGTCCTAAGTAGGGATGATCCATTCACCCAAAGTGGTGAATGGGTCCTAGCATAGTTTTCAAGGACCAAGCTTCGAGGACGTGAAATATTACAAATATTCCATCACAAATATGTTAAAAAGGGGGGTCCTAGGTAAGGAGGACCCGTTCGCCCAAAGTGGAAAATGGGTCCTAGCACATTTTTCTAGGACTCAAACCTTTCGAAGTTAAATTTTATGCAATATTATTAATGAGTGTCAGGATAAATCCTTAAAAAAATGAAATAATTAAGGCTTGGATTTGAATTAAAGGGGCCAATTAATCTCTAATTAACCTCAAATAATTAATAAAGCCCTAGATTAGCATGAAAGTGTAAGAAAACACTTTACAACAACCTAAGTAAGGCTCAATTAAGTACATTTTATCATTAATTATTAATTCCCATACTAAGCGTGAAAAAGGGTTACTTTTTTTTATGCTACATTTTGCCCCCACTTTAGTGAGAGTTTTCCCTCATGAAAAACTAACAATAATGTAGACATTCAAGACACTTAGGTATGCAACAATAATGAAGATACATAGTCATACCCTATCAAAGACCAAGAAAAACAAAGGAAAACAAAGGATCAAGCTTTGATCGTTCCAACACAATGTGAACGCAACTATTTGTCCAATAAAAATGATCAAACTTCGATGGTCCAATGCTATGTGGAACACATCTAGGCTATTTGTCTCTAACAAGGATCAATATTTGATAGTCCAACACGATGTGGAACCTATCTAGGTTGTTTTTCCGTAACATGCGTGCTCACTCTAGGTTAGTGGAACCTCAGGCCATCCACTAGGTAGTTATCCCAACGAGGTGGAAAATGAGAGAATCATATTAGCCTCCCATACCATACCAAGGTTATACTCCTGAAAATTTTGATAAGGCACCACAATGCTATGCTTTTATGAATGCTTTTGAATGTTATGTCTATAGGTTTTTGTTAAAGGGGATTTTTCTTCGTTCATGTAAGGTCTTCTTATGGAACATCATGCCTAATGTGTCCAAGAGAGGAAAAGACAAGAGTATTAGATCACCACTTATGGGATGCCTCTCATTTTGCATCATGCCACCAAGGTAGATCGTATGCTTTAGAAATATCAAGCTCTTGGAGCACATCAAACCCAATGAAACCACCAAGAAAAAGAAAATCACACATGAAATATGCAAAATGTCAAAAGATGTCATCAATGTATGCCCCCAATCAGAAAGGGGCCTAAACACTAATATCATGGGCACCCATTTAAAGTACTAATGTTTTCTCCTAATAAACAGTTAAAGGAAAACAAGAAACGAAGGTTCGTAAGATAAGGATCATGATGAAATAAGGTTCTTTGCCAATGCTTAAGAGTCGTAACTGTCAGTCATCATTCCCAACACTCTGCAGAACAAATAGACGACACAAAGGAGTGGCAGCAGCAGTAACATCCTTTGAGTCGAGACATGGAAGAGACCTAAATGTCTTGACATTAATCTTGCATCATCCCTGCAAAAGGAAAGCATAAGATAAATGTAAAAGATAAAGGAAAGCTTTTCTTGGCCAATACATGAAAGGGACCTAAATGTCTCAACGCTTTGCATCATCCCCAAAAGGAAAACAAAAGAAAATAAAAATATAAAGAAAGCTTTTGGTCACATGGAAAATACCTAAATGTCTCAACAACACTCTTGCATCATCCCCAAAAAAGGGTAAAATAAAAAGACCAAGAAAAGATAAAGGTTTAAGAAATATATAAGAATGTAGATGCAAATAGAGGAGTGCCAAAGAGAGAGATACATAAAAAATAACACTATGGGGTGATCACATCACCCACATGAAATCACAGACATAACATGAGAAAGAAAACAAAGACAATACTAGTAAGGAACATGTGAGTCAACCTATTAGTAGGTCATCCACATCCCAATCTTGTTCATCATATACAGAAGGTAAACAACTAGCCAAATAGAAAACATCACATGCCAAAACTAGGACAAGGCTAATTAATCCCTTACCCCAACTAAGTGCAAGACAAGGATGAGCTGAGAATGGATAATGATATGTTGCTCCTTGCAAAATGGCCTGTGATTTGCAATGAATGTAAAACATTCAATAGTGAGTATGCTATGATCCTACAACTATTACATGGCAAGGAGCAGTAACTAATGTTATTGACTATAATGAATAAACAAAGTATCAACTTAATTCCTAGCTAATGAAGTGTTTCCACATGTAGTATCTTTTAGTTCAAGATGCACCAAAGTAAAATTTATCTTGGAAGAATCCTTTGTAAGAGTGTTGATATTGAATGAAGATTTGTTTGTTTCTTTTGAGGGACATTATAACCAAGACCATTAGCCATTTCTTACATGTGAGGCTCTATAGGGACACATATACCTTGTTCTTTAGCACCATATCCTTTTTCACTATACCCAAGTTATTTCATAAGTTAGGAAAGCTTTTGGGTAGTTGCTCATAATAAACTTCATCAAAGTTTGTTGTGTAATTTGCTTGATCTTCTAAAGTGGTTGAGGTGGATGCTTTAAAATTTTGTGTTGACATTACCACTTTTTCTTTTCCCTTTTTAGACTCTTTTGATATGATCTTGTATTCTCCCATGAATGTAGGTATGAAATCAAATGAACTCGAACCATCTTCCAATAATTTTATGACTTCTTCAATATGATTTTATTTTTCTTTCTCGACATACAAACAACATTTAGGTTAAGGTCGTCCTTGATTGTATACACTTTTTTGTATATATAAGCAATGCTATTGTAACTCAATTGTTGTGAAACATTATTATTATTGAGTTTCCCTTTACGTGGTTCTAAGATAAGCACAGGTTTATTTTGGACTTGTGGTTTCTGATGTGCCTGAGTTATTGTGGATTGAACAAGTTACACGCATTTCCATGTATCCCATTATTTCTTTTCGTGTCAACGAGATAAAGAGGCATCGCACAGAGAAACAATCAGCATTGTTTACTAGTTTCATTGAGACAAAAAGTGGGGGAAGTGGATTATCAATTTCCTTCCTCCCATGAGAATTTCCTGCACATGACGATGTACATGGTGTAGTTACATTCATAATTTCTTATAAATCTCTTTGTATTCTATTAAATATAGTCAAACCCATTATCTGCATACATTGAAGTGTACGTAAATACTAGCGTGAATGACACTTTTATTAATGAGAAAATGTATACACTCCAAAGTAATTGTAGAGATTAATTATAAAAAAAGGAAATGGTAAGGGAGGGAAAAAGCTAAAGTGTAGACAAAACACACTATGTATGTAATTTTATATCATAACCCACATCCCCCATCCCACGCACTAGACAAAACACCTTGACAGAAAGACTTGATGAATGAACATTCATCTGCCACCTGTCGTTGCCTGTCCCATCACCAAGAAAATGTGTCACTGTCAGCGGGTTTTCAAAATCATATTTCAGAATGGAAAAAAGGCCCAAAACTTGGCATTCAAAACCATTATTTGTAAATAGAAAAAAGCCTAGATGAGGTCCCATTTTCACTACCATTTTCCACATTGACATTTTGCAGGTTGCTAGAGAGCAACGAGATGGAGTTGCAGGTGTTCAAAGGCCAAAGTAGTGCGCTCACCCCCCATACAAAAACACGTTTGACAAGTGCGTGCAGCTAGCTAGCTAGTAGGTATATACATCCACCAAAAATATATGCCATTTTTCCATTCTGCGTAGGAATTGTGAAGAAATGAATGGCTATTCGTTGCGAGGATGGGTTTTCATTGATGGGAAAACAAAGGGTTTTCCTTGGGAAATGGGTTTTTCATTTGAAATGCAAAGTTGTTTATGTGTTTTTGTGTTGAGGGTTTTTTAATTTTGGTTTCCTCCTGTCTGTTGGTTTTGAAATTTTGTGATTTCCGAATGAAATAACTGAAAACCCATTATGGAAATATAAGTGAAAAAAACTAAATAATGTTTAGAGAAACCACAAACCATGTGGAAAATGCAATGTGGGTTTTGTAATGAGATGATATATTTTGAAAACCACATAAAGCCCAAAACATCGCCATTGTTAACATTCTTATTCAGAATGGTTGCAGGGTTTTCCTTGGGAAAAAGGGGTTTTCATTTGAAATGCAAAGCTATTTATGTGTTTTTGTGTTGAGGGTTTTTTAATTTTTGTTTCCTCCTGTCTACTAGCTTTGAAAATTTTGCGATTATCGTGTTGGTTATTTTTCTTACAACCTTCAATCCTAAAGAGAAACACAGTGCCTAAACTAGGGGATTGAATATTTAGGACAAGGAATCTGCACTATCAATGGATTAAAGACAAGAAAATCCAAAAAACAAGGCTATGAAATCCTTCTGCACTTTGAGCTCCACAGGACTCAGGAGGGTGTTCCTAATTGTAGGCCTGAATGTATGATAAACTTATGCCAAACAACAAATTATAGACCTATGAAAGTGGATAGTTCTCAGGTATATGAGTGATGGGTATTGTATATTCTACTAGGTTCAAGCATAATCCCATTTGTATTGAACATTATTGAGAATAAATAACTTAGATATCTTCCTATCTCAAACATAGAAGGTTAATAGGATAAAATTCTTCACCAGAAATTTCTATACTCTTTCCAATACCATGAAGATAGCTGTGGAACCAAAATAAAAGTAAACATTAAAGAAAAAATGACCAAGTAATAGATATTTAAAAATGATTTGTGATTTGTTTTAAAATGCAACAAAGCTTTGTGATAAATCAATGCCTAATCATGAGCCATGATTCAAATATAAACTATAACATAGATCCCATTAGCAAACTAAGTTCAAACTCAATGGATTTTAAAATATGTTAGTACCTTATAACAAATCCACTCATATTCTCATAAAATTCTACTTACCAATCCCACTTGTGCACTCTAAATCATAGCTATCTGATCAAATCAATTTATCTCTTTAATTGAAAGAGAACCATGGCCAAACAACACAATCATAGAAAAGCTGCAATGACAAATCCAAACATCCTTGATATATTGAATTCATATGATTAAAAACTTACAAATCTAGAGACAACTTCATGATAGTAATATATTTTTGTATAAATTGACTAACATTTTCTTATAAAATTCAGCTATTACAATTTACATACTTCATTTTTGACTCAGACTCAACACTATTCTACCTTATTTCATAATTCAAAATTTTAGAACCTATACAAATGAGAAGGAAATAAAAGATATAGAAGAAGTAGAAGCCCTAAAACTACATTTGCATGTGACACCTGGATCCTTCATCTCCCGTCGATCTGTAACTGCCTATAGCTCATGAAGAATCTTCAATCTGCACTTGAATTCATGCCTCTTGCATTGACTTTCCCTCTAATAGAAAATATTCCTCATCATGATGAGCTTCTTCATTATGCCCCATACCTGAAAGTATCTATTTTGAAAGAAAAAATATTTGTGAAAGTCTTTCACTCTTCAATTACTCTGCAGCTGAAAACAAATAGCTTTTACCGTTTCATTGAAAAATCTTCACTTCTCCCACATTTTTCCCTACAACGTGAAAACAAATTTTTGTTTTTTTTTTTCTCATTAAATCCTTTTTATCTTGCTCATGAAAGCCCATTTTAATCCTCTTTTACCTTTCCACAGATGAAAAAAACATTTTCCTGTGCATTCCCTATTTAATTCCTAGCAGCAAAGAATGTTAAAATAGTCAGTGGGGCTTTTAAGTTTTTAACTTTGGCTACACTTCATTATGCAATTTACACTTAAAATATCACATTTTAAATGGTGAAGATTTTAATCATTTACTTGGGCTATATAAAAAATATACCTATGCCCCCTTTTATTTTCATTTAACTTGCAACAAAGAATATTGCTTTATGTGAAAACTTTGAACAATTTTACTAGTTACCCCACCTTGCATCTTATATTTTAATTCTTTCAACCCTTTTTAAAAAAAATGAAGGCTCTCAAATATTATATTGTTCGCCAACTAATAATTTACCCGCACCTATATTTACTTCATATTTTTTCACCCAACACAAGAAATCCCCTTTGATTTTCTTTATTTGGGAAAGGTTTTTAATAATTTCATCGGGCTTCAAAATAAAATTTTTAACTTGGCCCTTTTCAAATTTCCATGGGCCCACCATAGGCCACTCCCCAGACCCTTGTTTCTCTCCTTTGATGACAACAACAAAACACACGGGCTCATGGGAAAACATATTTTAACGCTTTAAATTAAAGCTTTAGCATTGATAACAAAATGTCAATATTGCTATTAAATTTTTTTCACATGCATACAATATTCCTCCTCGCTTCCTAGCTACTAATGCTGATGTCAACATTCTCCCTCACTAGCTGGCGAGGAAAGCCAACCTCCAATCCATTTTTTCCTAACTCAATTATTTCAAGGTCATTTTTCTTGATGTAGGGGCGTTTTTGGCAATGTTGGCACTCAAAATACATCACGAACTTGATTAAAATCATTTTCCAAGCATTGGGAATGGTCAAGGTATAGATTTAAATCATGGGGCAGCAAATTTGGACCAAATAGAGCTTCCAAAAATTAGTTGGAAGACCAAAAACGTGATTTCACTTTGATTTCTGCCCACTTGACAGTGAAAATATCCTCCTTGTAGTGATGAAATACATTTAAAACACATGGAAACAACAACAAAGGAGTTACCAACCAAATTCTTCCCCAAATATTGCCTCTTAGCTCACTTCCTCACTTCCCCATGAACTTCCTCTGTTGGCAGCTTTTGTTGCCACGGGCTGCCGGGCAACAATGAAAAACGCTCATAAAATATTTTTCTGCCTTCTAACATTTGAATGGAGTTATTAAAAAAAAAATTAAATTCATCTCCATGCTTGTTGCACCTCTCCTTCTCCTCTCTCGCTTTCTCGCTCACATTTGGTGATGACAACATTATTTCCATGGGCTCACGGGAAAACTCATACAAAACATTGAAAGCTTTAATAAAGCATGGGAGACTTGATAAAGTTTTAATAAAACATTTAAAATCATTAAACTCCTTCTAGCACAACTACCAAGATTCCCTACTTCCTCATGAAATTATGCTACCATCAGCAAAAGCTTCCATGGGCTGGCAGGAGAGACTGTCGTGCATAGGAAAATGAATTTTATAAATTTTAACTTTATAAAAATTTGTAATATTTAATCTGCCCTAATTCCTCACCTTGTCATATGCAAATTCACTTTAGTAATATTTAAAATATGCAAAATATTTCAAACATTAGCTTTTGCAACAGTAGGAAAATGTTGATTTTTTAATTTCACCTCTAGCCCATTTGGAGAAAATTTACTGCGAGCAAACCGAGACACCTTAAGCCATGAAAATTTGCGTACGGATATTATCAATTATTTAGAGAAAACCCATTTCCTCAAAACTTGCATCACTGAAAGATCTAGGACCTCCTTTGTAAACTAGTCTGTTGGATGCCTTTGCCACAACTAAAAGGCATTAAAATAATGCATGGGATGAAATGGGTTGCCCTTAGAATTACAAAATTTGAAAGTTTCCATAACACCAGTTTTAGCGTAATTGCATATTGAAGATAATCAAATGACCCATCAAAACTCATCCTGGGGGCTGAGACTGAGTAAGCATGTTATCATTTGAACCAAAAATTTAGTGCAACAAATGGCTTGGAAAAATTCATTTTGAGGTGCAAGATATTAATTTCCAAAGTGGCTTAGTCAGACTTTTCTGCAATTTCACCTATCAAAAACCAATTAGGGCTGACCAAGTCACCTCCTTGAAAAATTATCAAATCACCTCTTAGGAAGCTACCACTGGAAACACTAGATAATTTAGGTCCATTGAGTATGTGTGCAAGAGAGATTTCTATCAATCCACATTCTTCACAAGATTTTAAAGGTCAAAATTGACCTCCTTGAAACATTCTAGAAATGCAGATGCAAAAACTAAACAAGCCGCATTTGCTTTTGATCTAAAAAAATATCAAATTTGATCCTGAAACCCTAAAACCAGACTAGGGAGAATATGAATATGAGGGGAACGCATAGCATCAATCCATTTTCCATGATGATCATCTAGCTATGAAATATTAGTTTGAACAGGAGCCCACTTCGCATGACTGAGAGTATGCAAACAACAAAATAGTCCCAGAACCCTGCAACTTTGCATTTCAAAACCCTATCAAAACTCATCACAAGAAGCTGAAATCAAACATACATTTTCACATATGTCAAATGAATATACTCAGCAAGGGAATTGGCATGAAAGCAAATGGGCTCTGAATTATGACCTCCAAAGTAGGTCACTGGGGCAGATTTTTCAAAGGCATTTTTGAGTGTGCAAATCAACTTTTCACATTATGGGCACTTCAAATTTGTAAAATTTAAAGGTGCCATCATGCCAAATGAAATAAATGACAACCCATTGTGGAAATATGAGTGAAATAACTGAATAATGTTTATATAAACCATAAACCATGCGAAAAATGCAATGTGGGTTCTGCAATGAAATGATATATTTTGAAAACCACATAAAGCCCAGAATGTCACCATTATTGATATTCTTATTTGGAATGGAAAAAAATCCCAAAACGTGGCATTCAAAATCATAATTTTCAAATAGAAAAAATCTTGGACAAGGTCCCATTTTCGTTGCCATTTTCCACACTGACATTTTGGAAAACACATTGTCTCATAAAACCTTTACTATTCTAAAACCCTTTACGAGTAACAACCCAATAGGTTACTCACCCCTCACCTCAATTTGGTATGTTTTGTGATTGTCTTGAGAACCTTTTGTGAATTAGAGAGTAAGAATGTAATGAAATTGGAAAACGGTAGGTATTATGAAACCTACAAGGCACATTGTTGTTATACGTTGTTTGTAGTGTTGGAAAACACACTGTCCCATGTAAGTTAGTTCGTGATGAAGATTTTTTTTTGTTATGCTCCAAGAATGGAATGTAGTCCACTTTCAAATTTTTGAACAACTCTTTGCTACAATCCAAATGTCATTTCACTTTCTTCAACTAATTGGAACAAATAAAATGTTTGCATTATTTGCAGTGAACACTTGTCTCCTCTTAGTTGCAGAGGTTTTTACAAGACTATATGGGTTGCTTGTTTCTTAACACCCAAGGTTTTCCAACATGAATTTAAAAAAAACAAAATGAATGTCTTGAAAATATTTTGTAGTTTAGACTGTGTGAATGTATTAAAAGGACCATTCAAAATTTATAAGGACTTTTAAGTTGAGTAAAAAATGCATTTAAATTTTGTATGATTGAAAAGAGTGCACAAAAACATTTGTAATTTGGATACAACACAATGTGGGTTTTTAGTTATTTGAATCT
>VDFB02229466.1:0-24708 GCA_007258455.2 Sequoia sempervirens
TCTATCATTGTAATACTCGTTTTTGCAGTCTTTTTGAATTGTAAGGTTGTGATTTAGTAGTACTAATCCATCCCATGTTATTGCTGCAACTACTTGTTATTTTCTTATTAATTACCCCTGGATGGTTTACCGCCAGTGTGGAGAACGATCTTGTTATCTCTTTGTACCCACTCTCAAGTGGTGAATCCCCACTATTCAATGGATGCCCGCCGCAGCGGATGAATTAGATTGTTGTAGCTTCATGGCTGGTTATCCGCCTATTAGTTTCCAGTTTTCAATTAATCACTCCATCATATGTTAGCACCTCGTCCTCAGTGGGATCTTGAGTGCACATTCTTGACGTTGAGTTTGTTTCATTTCAAGTCTTGTTCTTTAGCTTATCCACCATATGACAACACCTATCCTTCCTTGGGATTGAGTGTGCATTCTTGGCGTGAGTTGTTTCAAGCTTGGATTTACGTTTTGATGCTAACGCTAATCAAGTTGGCTAGTGCTGGTTTATATTGTGTAAAACTATCGAAAAAAGTGGTTAGCATATTTCAGTGGTATCAGAGCAGAAGACCCTGCCATCTTGTGGCATTTTGCAGTTGGTTGTCTGATGAGTGAAAGAGACACTAGGCCATTCACCAGAAGTCAAGCTAGAACTCAGCATCAGTTTCCACCTGTTCCAGAGGCAGAGATTTTTTCAGAAGCCTTGAGGGATCTTGGCAAAACAATGGAAAGTACAGAAAAGACAGTTGAAATAATGTCAAACAGTGTAAGGCAAGCTAATGACGAGAGGGACAGAGTTGAGAAGAAGTTTGATGGGATGATAGACATGATGTCCCGATTATTGTCCAAGTTGGACCAGCAAGCAGCTCAGAATATCATTCAGCCCCAAAATAACTCAACTGGAGAAAGCAGTGGAGTTAATGGGAATAACAATAATGGCAATCCTGAGGTGAATACCAGAAACAGAGTTGTGGGTCAGCATGCCGCAATTCCTAGTGGGTCATCCTCTAGACCTCTTTTTCCCGTCTTCACGACAATGGAAGAGCAACAACCGGTTGAAGCTGCACCAACCTTTGTTGATGATGCACGTCAAGCTTACATGGAGTATGTCTCTTTACCTCTTGACTTGAGAGGTACTTGGACCTTTGATCAATTCATGAATCAAAGGAGTCGGAGAAATGGAGGAAGGAATGAGCAACGTCCTCCTATGGTGCCTAGAAATGATTTCTACCAAGCTTTGGGAAAGATAACTATGGAGCATTTTGATGGTAGTAATAAGTGTACAGCCAGATCATGGGTGCAAAAGCTAGATAATTATCTCTCTCAAACCCATGCCAGAAGGAGATGCTATCAAATTTGCTACTTTGCATTTGGATGGGATAGCTCACGAATGGTGGACTCATGGTTTGGTCACTCTTGGCCATAACCTCATTTGTACCTATGATGAGTTTACCAACAAGCTGATTGAGAGATTTGATACCAAGGATCCAGAGTTGAGATTCAGAGAATTGGCACAATTGAAACAGCAAGGATCTTTAGAAAATTATGTGGCTGATTTTCAAAGGTTGTTAGTAATGGTGCCTAACATTACTGAGAGAAGACTCGTGGTTCTTTTTGCTGAAGGTCTAATGGAGCCTTTGAAGGGTTGGGTCAAAGCCTTTGATCCACCAACTTTGGATGAAGCCATCAAGAAAGCTAGGAGCATGGAGTTGGCAGCTCCAAGGCCTAAGTTTCATTCGAAACCTTTCAGCCATAAGAAAGATAAAAAGACTTCTTCAAATCTGCCTAAGAAGTTTCCACCAAGGTTATCAGAGGAGCTCAAGGAACAGCTTAGAAAAGATGGAGTTTGCTACATTTGCCATGAACCCTGGGTTAAGGGTCACCGTTGCTATGGAAGAGGCAAATCAAATCGAATGGAGGGCTATTCTGATTATGGATCAGAATCTGATTCGTCTGATCAGCAATACGAATCAACAAGTAGTGAAGGTGAAGAAGCCCCAGAAGAGAAGACTGATGAGGTGGTAGATGGTAGTGCTTTCGCACAACTATCAAGTTTTCAAAAAAATGAGTCCTTTCGGGTTCATGGAGTAGTTAATTCACAAAGGATTGTTGCTCTAATTGACACTGGAGCAACTCATAATTTTATTGACGAAGGCTTGGTTGCTAAAAAGGGTTTCAAGACAGAGGAATTTGAAGGTTTCAAGGTAATGGTTGCAGATGGTTTTACTATGTCTTGCACGAGGAAGATTCCTAACCTCTCTATGCAATTGGGAAATTATGAGGTTAAAGATGATTTTTATGTGGTGGGAATTGGAGACATTGATGTTGTGCTAGGCATACAATGGCTGCGATCTCTTGGTGAGATCACATTGAATTTGCAAACTATGGAGCTTAAATTTCAGTCTAATGGAAGGAAGGTTGTTCTAAGAGGGATGTCAAATGGGGGCCCTTGAATTGTGTCTTTGAAGAGGATGGAAAGGCTGATCCGTCACAATCAGGTTGAATGGGCTGCTGAATGTTTGGTTCTACCAGCTGATCTAGTGGAAGAGAAGAGGCAATATCATCCTGATATCCAAGCCTTACTTTCAAAGAAGAGCAAAGTCTTTGGAAGTCTACCTCCTAGAAGACCTCCTGAAAGAGGTTCTGAGCATGTAATTGAATTAGAAGAAGGAGCGAAGCCCGTCATGACTACACCATACCGTTATCCAAAGAAGCAAAAAGATGAAATCGAAAAAGCCATCAAGGAGCTATTGGAGACAGGTTTCATTAGACCAAGCAAGAGTCCTTTTGCTTCTGCAGTAGTGCTGGTCAAAAAGAAAGATGGTACAATGCGTATGTGTATTGACTACCGTGCATTGAATCAGAAGACCATCAAGAATAGATATCCTATCCCTAGGATTGATGAGCTTATTGATGAGCTCCATGGGGCTATGTTTTTCTCGAAGTTTGATCTTCGTTCGGGCTATCATCAAATCAGAATGAGGGAGGCGGATATAGAGAAGACAACTTTTAGATGCCATTTTGGGCATTTTGAATTTCTTGTCATGCCTTTTGGTTTGACAAATGCTCCAGCTACATTCCAATCTTGTATGAACAAGATTTTTAGACAGTAGTTGAGGAAGTTTGTGCTCATCTTCTTCGA
Organism: Sequoia sempervirens; assembly: GCA_007258455.2. Classification (NCBI taxonomy): domain Eukaryota; kingdom Viridiplantae; phylum Streptophyta; class Pinopsida; order Cupressales; family Cupressaceae; genus Sequoia; species Sequoia sempervirens. Next base: position 3,134 of record VDFB02229466.1, read on the forward strand.
CGATATTCTCATCTTCAGTAAGTCTTGGGAAGAGCACCTCAAGCATTTGGAAGAAGTGCTTAGCATTTTGGAGGCAGAATGTTTGTTTGCCAAAGAATCAACGTGTGAGTTCGGGATGACAGAACTGTTGTATCTCGACCACATCATTAGTGCCAAGGGTGTCAAAGTTGATCTAGAGAAGATTAAGGCCATCCTTGATTGGCCACCTCCAAAGAATATTTCTCATTTGAGAGGATTTTTGGGTTTGTGCGGGTTCTACAAAAAATTTGTTAAGGGATATTCTCACATGGCAGCCCCCCTTATAGATCTTACTAAGAAAGGAGCCTTCCTATGGACAGATAGGGCACAAGGAGTCTTCGACAAGTTCAAGCACATAATGAGCTCATGTCCAGTGTTGGCCCTACCAGATTTCACAAAGCCCTTTGAATTACAATGTGATGCTTCAGGTGAGGGAGTTGGAGTTGTTCTCATGCAAGACAAGCACCCCATTGTCTTTGAGAGCAGAAAGTTGAGAGGAGCAGAAAAATCTTACTCAATATATGACAAAGAGATGCTTGCTATTATGCATGCATTATCTAAATTCCATCAATATTTGGTGGGAAGTAAATTTGTTGTTAAGACTGATCATAATAGTCTTAAACACTTTATGCACCAAAAAGATTTAAATGAAAGACAGCAGAAATGGGTGAGTAAGCTCCAAGCGTATGACTTTGACATTGAGTACGTCAAAGGAGAAAATAGCATAGTGGCTGATGCTCTTTCCAGAAGGCCTCATTTGCAGTCACTTTGTGAGTTATCAGCAGATTGGAAAGAGTTAATTGCTGCTGATTATGCTAAAAATCAGTTTGCAACCAGCTTGTTTGAAGGTCATTTGGTTGATGAAAGGTATAAGTTGGTTGATGGGCTAATTATCTATAAAGGTAGAATCTTTTTAGTGCATGAATCTAAGCTTAAAAAGAAGATTCTACAGTCTTTTCATGATGTTCCCCTTGCTGGTCATCAAGGCATGTTCAAGACTTACAAGCAGATTAGAGAAAGGTTTGCTTGGAAAGGGATGAAGGATGAGATAATGAACTACATAAGAGAGTGTTCTATTTGCCAAAAGAATAAGAATGAACATTCTTTTCCAGCTGGGTTGTTGCAGCCCTTGCCAATTCCAAATTAGAAATGGGAAAGCATCGCAATGGATTTCATCACTGGGTTGCCTAAGGTACAAGGACGTGATTGTATTTTTGTGGTGGTAGATAGATTGACTAAATTTTCACATTTCTATGCTATCACAACTTCTTTTACAGCAGCTCAAGTGGCTGAGTTATTCTTTAGAGAAGTTTTCCGGTTGCATGGTTTGCCTAAAACCATTGTCAGTGATAGCGACAGCAAGTTCCTAAGTGCTTTTTGGCAAGAGATCTTCAGGTTGAGTGGTACAATGCTTACTCCAAGCACTAGTTATCATCCTCAAACAAATGGGCAATCCGAGATTGTCAACAAGTGGCTAGAGGGCTACCTTAGAAATTATGTTTCAGGGCAGCAAAGAGCTTGGATTAAGTGGCTTCATTTGGGAGAGTACTGCTACAACTCTTCCTATCATATGTCAATTAAGATGTCTCCTTTCATGGCTCTTTATGGATATGATGCTCCTAACTTTGTTGACCTAGTGTTTGGTGATAGTAGAGCTCCTCAGGCAAAGGATATGCTTTAGCAGAACCAAGACATCTTGAAATCTCTCAAAGAAAATCTGCAACAAGCCCAAAATCAGCAGAAGTTATATGTTGATCAGCAGCGTGTTGAGAGATCTTTTGAAGTTGGAGACATGGTCTACTTGAGGCTTGTCATGTCCCTGAAATTGTGACATTTAGAAGCATATAACCATTTAATATTGCATACTTACAATAGTCTATGAAGAGATTACATCATAGACATCATGATATAATAAATATCAAAGTATATAAAATAAATATAAAATATTAAGATAATCTAGGATATAAATATAAATATTAACATTTAAATGTATAAATATATTATCAATATTGGATAATTATGATCACTATAATAACAGATGTTAATTTATCACCATAAGACAATAAATAATAATAATTATAAATGTACATATAAATGTTAAATAAAGAATCAAATATTAATACTAAAACAAATAATTAAGTGAATAAAGTTAGATTCAAAAAGTCTTGAGGAAAAGCCACGACCCTGTGATGAATATTTAGAGAGCAAAGTAGCCAGTGGACAGGGACACATCAGGTCGAGGGAGATCAAGGACGTGGTGCGAGTGTTTGAATAGGCCCAAGACTTCAGTAAGAACTCGTATCACCAGGGGAAAAAAATATAATATAATATGCGCAAGCCCTTCTCCTGGACGAGGAATAAACTAGCAGAGAAGATCACGGGAAGAGCCATAGACGAGTACAGAACCGAGTCCCCTGAACGTGAAAGCAGACGATCATGGTCGCTGGAAGAGAATGGGGAGAGTAAGGGAGGCATCATCGTGGTTGGAGGAAGAAGTCATCACGGGAGACATATGCCATCTCCGCTGGAAGGAATCACCGTGGCTGAAGATATGAAGACTTAGGAACAACAAGGGGAACAAAGAAGTTACTCGTTGTCCAAGGCTTCAAATATATGTGAATTGGTTGAGGTTAAGGACAAAATAATAGAATTAATGGCAGTATTCGAAAACGACGCCAATGGAGATGTCTCTTTGCATGTCGACCATAACCTAGTCATCACCAATATCCAACAAAGATAAGCTAGCCCCAAGTTACCGTTGCCAATAGTAAACACAGGAATCCGCCTTGAGAGGAGAGGATCATCGCTAGTGTAGGACGGAGGGACGGGCTTGCTCTACAGGCCAATTTAAGAGGTGAGTTATCGGGTCACAACACTTGACCATTGGAGGATGCGTAAGGACCTTCATATATAATTGGAAAGCAATAGATAAATGTTTAATACTAAAGGTCTGACGATAGTTAGCCGCTGAAATATATATATATTTAATATATGTGATAAACAACATATATATCCCGGGTGGAGAATTGCAATTGGAGTATAAAAGAAAGGAAATATAGAGAATAAGGGATATATATCTAGGTATAACATGAAGAAAGACGAGAAGTGTATGTGAAATGCTCATACAAGGCTACAGATCCATCACTATCCAGGTATGAGTTCTATGATAGTATGAATTAACATAATAATGTGTGGAGGGCAAGAATAGTGGGTCTAGTATATTATTAATATATTAGAATGGATAATACATTGAGAGTTGGAATGACATGATAACAAATGAAAAGGGTATATTTAGATATGTGTAATAAATGATTTACAATAATAATGTTTGTAGTAGTAATTGAGTCTTGTAAGTAATAATGAAATTATTATTATTAATGGTCTAATAGAATATCATCTTGGGATCTTAATATCTATCCTTAAGTACTCATGAAATATGTCTAGAAGAATCATTTGGAGTGAAGGGAATGAATAACCCTTACACTAAAATGAAATATTCATACCATCTTTGACCTTATTCGATGTTATTATGGAAACCTAATGACCTCTAACGCTTCTAATGTCTCTTTGAGAAACACTTTGAGTGTCAGATTCAAGTTTCAAGTGCCTCCGCTAGAAAGGGGTCATTACAAGGCTTCAGCCCTATAGACAATCTACCCTTAAGAAGAGTGGTGCAGAAAAGTTAAAGCCACAATTTTATGGTCCTTTTAAAGTCACCAAAAGGATTGGTGAAGTTGCATATGAATTGGAGCTTCCAGCTGAAAGCAAGGTGCATAACGTCTTTCATGTGTCACGCCTCAAAAAGGCACTTGGACACAATGTTGTGGCTACTTCAGAATTACCTCCATTGGATGAGGAAGGTCAGTTGGTGTTGATTTCAGAAGAGATTCTTGATACTAGAGAACGTTCCTTGAGGAGAAGGACAATCAAGGAATATTTGGTTAGATGGAGGAATTTGCCTATTGAAGATGCCATGTGGGAAGGAGAACAGATTTTGTTGCATCCATCTTTTCGGTTGCTTGAGGACAAGCAATCTCGAGGAGGGCGGATTGTAATGTCCCCTTCTCATCAGTGATCTGTTCTAACACTCATCAGCCTATTCCGGAAGCCTGTAGGCTTGTTTGAGGTAAAATTAGGGTTTCCAGTTCTGAGGTTCTATGGCTTTTTCAGGGAATCTATTTATGGCAATATGCAGTTATTTGTCTTCAAGGTCTTCATTTTCAGTTGGAGCATTTAATGCAATTCAAGTCTGGCTTCTAAAGGTTTTATTTTGGTGATTAAAGGCATTAATGTTATAATTTGCAGTTGACCCCTTGGCCTAGGGAAAATAACTTTAAGTTGTTCTTAAAAGGTGGTCATGAAGGGGGACGTCATCATGAAGGATAAATTTAATATTTTAAGTCTTTAATGCCTTGGAAAAAGTGGACGCATTTTCTTGAAGATATTGTTTTAAAAATAAAGTTTATTTGTGCCTTGATAAAGTGGACACCATTTTGAGAAGTTAAAAGGTTTTTTGGAAATTTGAAAGGGTCTTTGGTGTCTATTGGCGTACCTTCTGGGAATTTGATGAGTCTTCTGATCTTTTATAAAATGGAAGCTTTGCTCCAGCTTTACTATCCATGAAAATTATGCTAAAGTTATGCTGTCGGAATGACAATTGATATTTTGCTTCAAGGATGTCTACCTCCTAGCCTTTCGTCCAATTTCATGTTTGCAAGATAACACCTAGTTGGCTACATCGCTGCTTCTCAACATCAGACTAGCAGATTGAGCCCATTTGTTGAAGAATTCTGGATTTTTTTGTCAATTTTGGTTTGCTGGTTCATCTACAGCTGAAGGTGAATTCTATTCATAGCTTTATTTTCAGTCTGATTTTGGTTCTGGGTATTTCACCATTGGATTTGCTGATTTTGGGCGACTCATCATGCTAAGTTTCAGATTTTATAATTAAGAGTTTGATTTTTAAATGAAAATCGCCCCTTCAAGGAGGGCCGTACCTTTTCAAGAGTGCATTGGAAAGCGTGCTCAATTCTCAGAGAGTCTTTGTTGTTGTTTCTTCATTCTAACTTGGTCGCCTACCTTCCAATTGTTCATTGCATTTGATATCAGTCAAAACGGAGGTAATTTGAGGTTGTTATGATCATTTTATTGATTTTACAGTCTGCTGATCAAGAATTCCAGAACTCAGATTTTTACATCAGATTGTAATAGTTTTCTGTTTTGGGCTATTACTTCTATTTTGGAGTGTTAAATCATTGTGATAATTCATTCTCCTCTCCTTAGCTTCAATTCTATCATTGTAATACTCGTATTTGCAGTCTTTTGAAATTGTAAGGTTGTGATATAGTACTACTAATCCAACCAATGTTATTGCTGCAACTACTTGTTTAATTTCTTATTAATTACCCCTAGATGGTTTACCGCCAGTGTGGAGAACGAATTTGTTATCTCTTTGTACCCACTCTCAAGTGGTGAATCCCCACTATTCAGTGGATTCCCGCCACAGCAGATGAATTAGATTGTTGTAGCTTCATGGCTGGTTATCCGCCTATTAGTTTTCAATTTTCAATTAATCACTCCGTCATATGTTAGCACCTCGCCCTCAGTGGGATCTTGAGTGCACATTCTTGACGTTGAGTAGTTTCATTTCAAGTACTGTTCTTTAGCTTCTCCGCCATATGACTAAAACCTATCCTTCCTTGGGATTGAGTGTGCATTCTTGGCGTGAGTTATTTCAAGCTTGGATTTCAGTTTTTGATGCTAACGCTAATCAAGTTGGCTAGTGCTGGTTTTTATTGTGTAAAACTATCAAAAAAAAATTGGTTAGCATACTTCAAAGTCAATGGATGTTAAAGAGGGACCCTTACTATTTTTAGTAAGGCGTTGGATGCACAGTGGATAAAATGGTTAACTCCAGGTTCAGACGGAATTGAGAAATAATGATTAATGATGGAGTTATAATATTATAATAATTATTAAAGTTATACTTTAATAATAATTAATTATTAAGTGCATATCATTAATGAATTAAGTGGACTTTATTTAAAAGGGAGATTTAAATGCTTTTAAAAGTATACTTTATAATAAGTGATAAAGTGTTATTTTAAAAAAGGAGTTATAAGTGATTGATAAAGTATACTTTATATTTTAATTTTGTGCACCAAAAAGGAGGGAAAAAGGAAATGAAATTAAAGTAAATTAAAGGAGATGAAGACAAATGCAAATTAAACATTATAAAAGGGCATTTGGATTTCATTTCATTCATTCTTGAATCATTCAACGCTTGTCTTTTCTGAAGAAGCTTTGGCTTTGAGGAAGAAACCTAGGGTTTCATTGAAAATTCAATCTTGGAGAACGTAGCCTCTCTTCGATTGTGCTGGTGGCTTCATATGGAGGTCACAGTTGAGCATCAATAGAGTTTATACAAATCAGAAAGTGATTGTCTTCAAAGATTGTCCAAGGGTTTTTGAAGAATCAATATTGGATAACATTTTATTACTGGTTGTGCCTTCTCTTCTATGGCACGTGGGGATTTCATTAGTCCATTTTGAAGAGTTTTTACAAGGGTTTTAAACAGTATTTTGTTGTGATCAGAGGGTGGATGAGCTGTGATACATTTTATTGCTGCCAGCACCTTCACCCATAACCACATGGGTCTCAAGCAAGGCTGTATTGAATACTACAGGCCATACTAACCTCCTCTCAGCTAGACGTGAGGATTAGAGTCAAAATGCCTAAGGATTTAGGCTACATTCAAAATCAATAAGGGCGCCTAGTTCATTGTTGCTATTTGGCACGCGTTTGGAGGTGGAGAAAAGTCTCTTTTGTGAGAAGCATTAGATTTAATGAAGTTTGTTGCTGCTGATCATTAATATCAGATTTTTCTAGAATATTACTTCATGTCATTCGGGTATGAAGATTAACGAATTTTTCAAACATTGTATGTAGGGTTGAAATGAAATGTAATCTGAGTTGTAATAAATGCATTGACTTTGCACATAATGATTGATCTGATTTGAAGTTGATATCTCATTGTCAAGCATTTGTATATTTTGCAATTTATATATGTATATGCATTTCATGCTCTCCTAGCAAAGTTTTGAAATTATCAAAACAAATAAACCATCAGCATAACACAAAGGCAAAAAAAATTGAATTGCAAATGTCCACCTGGGGTGGGACATTACAGTGGTATCAGAGCGGATTCCTGCCATCCTGTTGGGGTTTAAATTAAATATTTAGAGAGCTCACATTGCATGATTTGAGTGACCAGCACTCATAAGTTTCAGTTATGGGTTACTACAGTATTGTAGGAAAATCCAAAGAAGAGATTGACCGGGATGTCATCAAGATGACGGAAAATTATGAACGAGAAGCCCCTCAACTCTTTGAGGACTATCAGAGTTTGCCAAATTATTTTAAAGCACAGTACTCTCTTAATAATTATTTGAGCTTTCTAGTTACCTTGAGGCCTGAAAAGATTGGATTGGTGAAGTATATTAGGAGAGTGTTTAAGAGGAAAACTTCATCTAAAGGGACAAAATTCAGTCATGGGCACAATGTGAGCAGGTATGGTAGAACTACTAAATCAGATTATGAAGATGGTTTTACATCTAAACTCAATGATCAGGTTACAGGAACTCCTATAATGAGCAAGAATGAAATGAGAAGACAAAGTCTATGCTTCACTTGCAAAGGTTATCGAGGGCCAAACCACCAATGCACAGATAAAAAGGACTCACACTTTGATGAGATTTTGGCAAAAGCTCTTGATATTACCTCCGGCGCTCAAGAGGTTGTTATCAGCCCTGATAACAATTCTGATTTTTATGACAGCAGTCATTCTTTTGAGCGTAATCACGATCTAAATATTATGGCACATGAGGAGAATGTAGTAGAAGGGTCTACTAATGTTGGCACGCAAGATATGAGTGTCAAATACGAGGAAAGCAAGAAGAATACAAGCCATAACAGTTCTGATTTGTGTGAAAGCAGCCTGATATATTTTCATCAGCATGAGGTTACAGACATTACACTTGAAAATGATGGTTGTGTGGAGCTCCCTAACATCGACATTCAAGATTTGGGTGTTAAAAAAGAATTATATGATGTGGATTCAAATCATTACAAGTCTGATTTTGCAAATCAGACCTTAGAAGATTTACTTGTTGATGATGCGGAAGAAGTGGGCAATGATTATGTCCGATCAGCAACTTCTATTATGTCATTGGAGCCATCCCGTGTGGTACATGACAGCAATACTTCCGTTGGGGAAGTGTGCAGAGCTGGTGGCTCACATGATGATGGGAGTTTGCATTCTATCTCTTTCAGTAGAGAGAAGAGCGGAAGGAGAGAGAAGGAGGTTGTTTAGGCGGAGCGTGAGCCAATTCAGGATTTCGATTCAATTCATTGTTCCAGGGGTTGGGATATGGATGATCTAGATCAGCATGGAGTGGTTGTGCAATTTGTGAATAATCCATTATTTGAGTCTAATGTTGGATTGGTCTATGATAATCCACTCTTCGAGTTGGATGGCTCACTGAGGAGTTTTTCAACACGGTGAGGAGTGCCTACAGCTTTGTTTTTGATTCATCTGTACACGATTTGTATTCGATGCACAACTCTTGTGCACATGGGATAAATACCTTGTACAATGATTTTCTTTGCGCAATTGGGGGAAGCAAATCATTCCAGTATTCAGAGTTGCTTCTCCTTGAGGAGTTCACTCCTGAGATTCATCTTTGGGAATTCAACTCATGCAGGTATTGCAACATGGTTCATGAAGATGGCAGTTATGACAAACTGCAAGAAGTAGGAATTGCAGATTTTGATTGCATCAGAATTGAGCAACGTAAGCATGGCGTAGGATTCTGCAAGTTCATTTGGAATCCAAGTATTTGGCTATGGCTTTCAGTTGTGCTTATGCTAGTGCAACAGGAGATAGTTGGAGAGGCATGGGACATTTTGCAGGTCTTCCCTTGGGATCCAGGTGGAGTGGTGTTTCTTTGCAAAGGAGATTGCTTGGGGACAAGCAATTTCAGGGAGGGCGAACTATAATGTCCCCTTTTTCGTGAACATCAGAGTTCGACGGATTAGCCTATCATTTCACCCTCGTAGGCTAGTGTGGTGGATTAGAGGGTCCAGTTTGGGTGTTATGGAGCTCTTCAGGTGGCAGTTGTAAGTGTTTATCTCTCCAAATTCTTCATATGTTCTGAGGCATTGATATTCAAGGTCTCTAGGTTCATTTTGAGGGACTTACTATTTATATAGTAAGTCAATGGATGTTAGAGAGGGACCCTTACTATTTTTAGTAAGGCAATTGGATGCATAGTGGATACAATGGTTAACTCCCAGGTTCAAATGGAATTGAGAAATAATGATTAATATAGAGTTATAATGTTACAATTATTATTAAAGTTATACTTTAATAATAATTAATTATTAAATGCATATCATTAAGTGGACTTTATTTAAAAGGGAGATTTAAATGCTTTTAAAAGTATACTTTATAATAAGTGATAAAGTGTTATTTTAAAAAGGGAGTTATAAGTGATTGATAAAGTATACTTTATATTTTAATGTTGTGCACCAAAAAGGAGGGAAAAAGGAAATGAAATTAAAGTAAATTAAAGGAGATGAAGACAAATGCAAATTAAACATTATAAAAGAGCATTTGGATTTCATTTCATTCTTTTTTGAATCATTCAACGCTTGTCTTTTCTGAAGAAGCTTTGGCTTTGAGGAAGAAACCTAGGGTTTCACTGAAAATTCAATCTTGGAGAACGTAGCCTCTCTTTGATTGTGTTGGTGGCTTCATACGGAGGTCACAATTGAGCATCAATGGAGTTTATACAAATCAAAAAGTGATTGTCTTCAAAGATTGTTCAAGCGTTTTTGAAGATTATTACCTGCAAATCAGAAGTTTGAAGAATCAATATTGGAGAACATTTTATTACTGGCTGTGCCTTCTCTTCTATGGCATGTGGGGATTTCATTAGTCCATTTTGAAGAGTTTTTACAAGGGTTTTTAAGAGTATTTTGTTGTGATCAGAGGACAGATGAGCTGTGATACATTTTATTGCTGCCAGCACCTTCACCCATAACCACGTGGGTCTCAAGCAAGGCTGTATTGAATGCTACAGGCCGTACCAACCTCCTCTCAGCCAGACGTGAGGATTAGAGTCATAACGCCTAAGGATTTAGGCTACATTCAAAATCAATAAGGGCGCCTAGTTCATTGTTGCTATTTGGCACGCGTTTGGAGTTGGAGAAAAGTCTCTTTTGTGAGAGGCGTTGGATTTAATGAAGTTTGTTGCTGCTGATCATTAATATCAGATTTTTCCAGAATATTACTTCATGTCATCCCGGTATGAAGATTAATGAATTTTTCAAACATTGTATGTAGGGTTGAAATGAAATGTAATCTGAGTTGTAATAAATGCATTGACTTTGCACATAATGATTGACCTGATTTGATGTTGATATCTCATTGTCAAGCATTTGTATATTTTGCAATTTATATATGTATATGCATTTCGTGCTCTCCTAGCAAAGTTTTTAAATTATCAAGACAAATAAACCATCAGCATAACACAAAGGCAAAAAAAATTGAATTGCAAATGTCCACCTGGGGTGGGACACTACAGATTTTTCTAATCCATTCGCCACCTTGTGAATCATGGGTGTATTTCTGACTTGGCTTTCCCATCGGTTTTGTAATGGCACAACCACCATGAAATAGCACCTCTTTGACAATTTGAGCATCTTAACTCTTGCCACACTTTCATCATGACCTTGCAACCTTTCTTCATACTTAGGTAGAATTTTGTAGCAGCATAGCTCCTAGAAAAGTGTACTCTTAAATTGTCTTTGGATCTTGCCTTGTGCTGACATTGCCACTTGAATGGCATGTTGAATGAGTTTTCTTAGCCATTCACTAATCTTGTATTTAGACACAAGTCCTTGCCATTTCCTCCCTTTCTTTCTATGTTGGAGCTATCACCAATTTGGAACTCATTCATCTTCCACCAAAATAATTCATCCTTGAACAATCCACAAACATTGTTAATTGAAAAACTAGACCATGACCAAATGACTTAGAAACTTATAAGAAGAAAAACTCAGTTGACATTGATTAACACAACAAGAATGACCTGATTAATGACTACAAGCTGACAAAGGCAATGCGAAAGCCAAGTTTATATGGGTACAACACAATGGTAGTGTCATTGAAATACCTATATGTAAACAACAAAGATGATCAGTTGCTGTTAGTGATTTTGATAGTCATTGGTAAGGAACTTGCTTGGATTGCTTGTCAATAGTGAAATCTTTGTCAGCAGATATCGGTCATCATCACTACAATGCTTATTTGTGATGTTTTGACAAGATATATGTGTGAAGGATATTTCAAATGCATCTGCAATGGACATTATGTTTGAATGGCAGAACTACTTTGGTAATAGGAGCCAATGAAAAAGCCATATAAATGTGTGAAATTCTTCTCCAATGAAGGTGTTCATAATTGTGTTTTTTTTTGTGGTTAGTGTTTAAATTTTATCAAATGATCTTGCATGCATCATCAACATTGAAGATGCTTTATGGAAAATCTATTGTTACTAAGGGGGCTGTTGTGTGTGAATCAACAACTAAACAGTAGCAATTTGTGATGTGCTGATATCTCTCGGATGTTGATGACAAAAATATTCACATTATTTGTCAGTAATCTGTGAGTTGTAAGGATTGGCATGCTTGTGGACAACAATGCTAGTGGAATGAAGATTTGTTGATTGGAAGATTAAATTCTCAGTTTTTCTGGCAGTTCAAGGTGTTGATGGCAATTTAGCAAGACTAAAGGCTACCATTGGAAGTGTTGTTAATGATACATTCATTGCCCTCATTGGAGCTCTCGGTTGCTTGGTAGTATGCATACTGTCAGTGGAATTTTCAACAGTGTCATGACCTTTCATGTGATGTTCAAATATTAATGCAGGTTGCTCCGGGCAACAAAGATGATACATAACTTTATAAAATTTGTAGAGGCAACCTTTCAGACTTCTTTCAAGGAAGGTTGGATGCAGTAATAGTCTAATTTTGTTGCATGTATTGTTTAATGAAATCAAAAACTTTATCATTTCAGTTGTTGCTGTTTTTAGCAGGCTCCAACAACAGCATTATTTTATAGTAGTGACCAGTTGTAATGTCCCCATTTTGACTAATCCACAGCCTTGAAGTTGTCAACTGCCAGATGGACTGAGTTGGGTTAGTCTTAGTTAGCATTTGGAAGAATAACTCTGTCAGTTAGTCAGTCAATCAATAATGCCTATAAAATAGGCAGCTGTGTGGGAATAAATCTGTTTTCTGTTAGAAATCTATGGAAGCAGTGGAAGGCCAGTTGAGTTAGTTCCCTCCATTTAGGGAGTTGTCTGCCATGACTTCAAGCCACAAATTCAGGATTTGCAAGATGGGAAATATATATTAGGCAGCACTGGGAAGGAAGAGTGTTTTTTTACCTTGAATGAAAATTACAAACTTAAATGCCCATTTCTGTAAGTGACGCAGCCACAGTCATCTCCTTGTGGATTGGACAAAAACTAATGAGTACAACCATTGCAGCTTCTGGGGACATAACCCTCCAGTAGACACTACCAGTTCAGTTTTACAGCAGCAGGAGTCAGTAGGATGTAGGAAAGAAAGTTTCAGGTATTATCTGCAGTGTATCAGAAAGGACAGGAACCCTCACCAGCAGTCCTTAGCACAACATCCAACAGGACTAAATCTGGGCATCCAGAATCCCAACCGCATCTTGTTTCATTCCAGGATTCATCCTAAATACTAGGACATCTAGCAAGTTATGTTCAATGATTTCGTTTGTGGATTGTTACACTTATTGAAAGAGTCAATAAATTTCCTGTTACCAGATTTTCCTGCATTGTTTTTTGTGTCTTTCTAGTAAGTATATTTCACCAGTTATTGATGATGTTCAGAGACATAATTCTATGTAGTGTTTCCAATACAGCTATTTGGATTTTTTATTTCCTTCAACTCTTGTATTTATCAGCAGTCTGAAAAACTTATTAGCCAGTTATGTATACTTGATATTTTAGTAATATAATGTTTCTGTTTTTGTCTGTTTGAAAATACATGGTAGGTCAGTCAACACAATATAACACTACTTTAGTAACACTAATATGCCAAGACATGCATAATTGAATTGTTTTATTCATTACTCTAAATCAAATGTCTGGCGTGTGCATCAAGTTTTCCTTTATTTTCCTTATTCTTCGTTCCACATCAATCTATGTTTGGTCTCATCTCATCTAATTTTATACCTGTATTTTATCTTAGCCTCATTGTTTTTGCCATTTGCTAGCACTTCCTTTCTTTCATCAGGATTGAACCATTTACATTTCCTAGACAAAATTATAGCTGCCAATAGCCAATAATTATCTTAGGAAAGCTTATATTTCACTTTTCCCCAAAAAAGAAAAATAGAAAAAAGAAAATAAACAGAAAGTTTGCCATTGAGGTTTGAATGTGCAACCTATTTTTCACAGAACCAACAGATTTGCATCACACTATCATTCTCTCAATTGAGAATCATCTCATAAAAATGATTAATTTGTGTATTCCTTTTTTAGCAACCAAGCCTCAATTAATGTAGAAATATAATTTCCTTGAGTTTCCCTAAGCCAATTGTTTTCAATGATAGTACCTGCTACAACAATAATTTACTAAAAGCACAAACAAGAAAGATCAAATGAGCTAGCACATTTGTTTAAAGTTATTATATAATATAAAAAAATGATGCTTCAATGAATTTGGATTATCCTAGACTTCAGACACAATATAGCATCAAATCCACAGAACTTGAAGAGAAAAGATCAAAACAATTGGAAGACTATGCGTCTGAGAAAATATCCAATTGTAAATTAACTGACATTTATAACATGGAAAATTTAAGGAGTTGCCGAACAGTTTACAGCTGAGCACTAGTCATTAAGTACCAAATGATAAAAGTTACAGCCAACTTTTTAAGGTGATGAATTTTTTATGGTTGCGTGCAAAAAATTTTCATAAATCATTTTCTTAAGAAGACTAGATATTATATTTAAAAAGCACAAGTAAGAACAGATGTAATACAATATGAAAGAAGACATCAGATTATGTATATGAACAATTACAAAAATAGAAAAGGAAAAAGAAGGTGGTGGTTCATAGAAAATGAATGTATTACCTGATAAATATATCTGCCCAATTGAGCCTCTGTATGATGGAAGTAAGGCTTGAGCAGCTGCCTCACGTAGACAACTATGCAAAATTCAGAATAAAACCAATATAACTGATTAGTAAACAAATGCATATTAAGGTTTTGAAAGTATAATTTGAAAGGAGTGCCTATTTTAGTAAAATCTATAGAAAACAGGTCATATCAGTAAATATGTGTTTGTTATCCAATTAAATAAGTTGCCACTTACTCTTGCAGGTGTGCCTCCCAATAAGATTGTTGCCAATCTTTTCTATAAATAGCATGTTCAGGTTTATCATCAGTATCTTCCATAAATAATAAGAGATATCCAGATTTTTTGACACCTTTAGGCCAACGTGTTTGAAATTTGTCTTTCCAAGCTTTGTTGAAGCAAGTGAGTAAATTTGTTTCTGTCCCCTCTCCCAATGATGTTTTGTCTTCATTCAGTTGTCTTCTGTTTTCATTGCTCCGCAGAAGTGAAATTCTTTTAGGATTGGAACCTTCATACTCATTAGCCCTTGCCCTTTTTCTAGTTTTTGTTGTGTTCTGCTCCACAGAAGTATAATCGCTGCAAGATTGAATCAATCTGTTTAAAGAAAAGAATAAATTTCCCCCAAAATGAATGGACAACGAGTTAAACTGGAAAAAAAGAGCTTAAAGTTAAAATCACCAGTAACAGGATGCAGGGACATAAACCTATCAAATACTGTTTTTCCATCATTTATACTACTAGCTGCAACCAATCTTGTTGTATAACAGTAACCAGAGTACCAAAAATAGAGAGGCTCATCCCTATCTACAGGGCATGAAGAAAAGCATATGTATTTTCCAGAGCAATCATCTTTTGCACAATTTATACTTGTGATCCAGATGCTATTCTCTAATCAAGAAAGATATATAAAGAACATTTTCTCAAGAAGGTGTCAAAAGTCACTCCACTTTTTGCTCCAAAGGGCAAGTTCTTGAAGGCCAGATTATTTGCATTTCCTTTATAAGTATCATAACTGCTTTATAAAACTGGACTATTTAGTTATTAGAAACCTGATTTTCCGTATTTTCTAGTCATCAAACAATTGCTCTCATAGCGGTAATATTTGCAGGACCAAAAAAGGGCCAGCTGACAAACAAGATTGGAATTCTGTCAAATGGAATGAGCTCGCGTGGTAATGTTATTGGGGCTTCCAAAGAAAAGCCCTATGTTCAAATCCCCAGGAGAAATGATATGGTGTTAAAACTGGGTAAAAATACCACATCCAACTTTGCTGGGTTTGGTGCACCCCAAGAGAGGAGGCCAGTTGCAATTCCCACACATAGTAGCATTTCATTTACACAATATTTTAAGAGTATAAATGGAATTCAATTACCCAAGTTTAAAAAGAGAAAAACTCAGCAAAAACTCTGGAACTAAATAACAATGTACTAGTTGGAAAAATAGAGAAGAAAAAAGATTTTATTATTTCATGTCAAATATAGTGAATATAGATAAAATCGGGCCATAATTGGCTTAAGTTGTCCAAGCAAGCTAGGTATTGGAGGGTAAACAATTCTCAAGACCCAATTTAAAATACATAGCTAATAAGTTTGTAATGTCCCCATTCTTTCACGAGCATCAAATATGGTGGATTAGCCTATAACATCAACCCTCGTAGGCTAATGGTTCTGGATAGAGGGTCACTTGAACGGGCACTTGGTCGTGAATTTGCAGTATTGATATCTGGAGTATGGTGACGGGGTGAATTTGTGCATTTGGCGTGATAATTGTGCTTAAAATTATGATCTCCACCTTTTATTTCACCTTCTCTGGCTTAGGGACCATGTGTCTATTATTTAAAGGGGTCACTTTATATTTTTCAGTTACTATTCATTACTAAAGTGAAAAAAGAACATAACTTAAGTGAATAGTGCCATTTTAATGAATAGTGTTTTCAATGACAAATTATAAAAGGCAAAGAGAAAGTTCGACCCTCTCATGCTTGGATATGTTTAGCTGATTGAAGTTTGGAAGTGTGGAGTTTGGGAGAGAGGGAAACTAGGGTTTCCTGATTTCTGCAGTGGTGAGCCTGGACGGGGCTTTGTTCTTCGATTTTGGCTTCTTGATGGTGTGAAATACCACCCTAAAGTTGCTGGTCAGTTTCTTGTTGACTCATTTGGAGCTATAATTTGCTGATTACAAGTTGTTGGAGGCATCTTCTGGAAGGATATTTGCTGCTAGAGTTGCCATTCGCCATTTAGAAGACGTGGTTTGCATTTTACGAAGGTTTGGAAGCTGATTTCTTCATCTACAGCCAGCCGCACCTTCTTGAGGGTTTGATCAGCTCAAAGGAAATAAAACGCCTTTCTTTATTGGCTGCTTTCACACCAAAAAGGGGCGCCCTTATCATTAGAAGACATTCCATCCAGATTACAGTGGGAGAAGTTCGTATTTTGGGTTGTATGAGCAATCTACTAGGGACGGGTACTGTAGCACGTCACTATTCACAGTGATGTTTGGCTGTAAGTTAAATTAACTCATAAGATGTATTGTCTTTCGAATTTGGTGCAAGTCTTCTACTACATGTAAGCTCTTATATCATGAAGAATGCATCTTGACTATCATTTTAAATCTTGCTCGAGTATCTCTTTGAAATGAATGTAAGCCATCCACTTATGTACTCCCTCTTATGCAATGAAGAAAGTCTCTTAACTATGAAATTGAGTCATTGCTTGAGTATCATTGAAGTTTAGTTTATTTTGAGTTCATATTATATGCATATGCTTGTTAAATTCATGTATATCATTGGCATCGAACATCAAAACACAAAAACAAGAAAAAGCAAAATACAAAACCACAAATCAGACCTACAAGCACCGTGAATCATTGCACTAGAGTGTCGGTTCACACAGTGGTATCAGAGCATTCACTACAGTGGTAGCAGAGTGGATCACCGGAGTGTGGTTCATCACAGTCGCGGATTAACCACACCTGTGATCCACTCGCTACCATGTAGTGAAATGCTCTGACACCACTGTGATGAACCGACACTCTACTTTGATGGTTTCACGATGCTTGTAGGTATGATTTGTATTTGGTGTTTGTTTCTTTTGTGTTTTTCGTGTTTTGATGTTTGATGCCAATGATACACATGAATTTAACAAGCATATGCATGTAATAGAAACTCAAAATAAACCAAACTACTTATGAAAATTTGAACAAGACTCAAATGGTAGTCAAGAAGCATTCTTCATGATATAAGAGCTTACATGGAATAGACGACTTGCATCAAGTTTGAACAAAATACATCATATGAATTAATTTAACTTACAGCCAAACATCACTGTGAATAGTGACGTGCTACAGTACCCGCCCCTAGTAAAATGCTCATACAAACTAACTTACGAACTTCTCCCACCAAATAACGGATTAGAAGTCTTCCAATAGCAAGGGTGCCCCCTTTGGATGTGAAAGCAGCCACTAAAGAGAGGCGTTTTTCTTTCTTTTTGCTGTCATAAACCCTCAAACAAGGCGGCTGGCTGTAGATGCTTAAAAACAGCTCCAAAGTCTTCAAAAATGCAAGCAACTCCTTCTGGATGGCAAATGGAGACTCTAGCAGCAAACCCCTTTCCAAAGGATGACTTCAACAACTTGTAATCAGCAAAATAAAGCTCCAAATGGATCAACAAGAAACTAACCAGCAACTTTAGGGTGGTATTTCACACCATCAAGAAGCCAAAATTCGAAGAACAAAGCCCAATCCAGGCTTTCCCACTGCTGAAATCAAGAAACCCTAGTTTCTCTCTTCCACAACTCCACACTTCCAAGTTTCATTCAACAAAATAACTCTATGCATGAATGGGTCGAACTTTCTCAAGGTCTTTTATAATTTGACATTGAAATCACTATTCATTAAAAAACACTATTCACTTAAGTTATGTCTTTTTTCACTTTAGTCATGAATAGTAACTGAAAAATAGAAAGTGACCCCTTTAAAATATAGACACATGGTCCCTAAACCTGAGAAGGTGAAATAAGTGGTGAAGATCATCATTTTAATCTCCAGTAACACGCCAAATGCACAAATTCACCTCGTCACCAAGCTCCGGATACTAATATTGCATTTTACCGACCAAGTGCCCATTCAAGAGACCCTCTATCCAGAACCATTAGCCTATGAGGATCGACATAATAGGCTAATCCACCAACCTTGATGCTCGTGCAAGAATGGGGACATTACAAAGTTCATAACCACACAGATCAAAACCATTTGATAATCAATCTCCACCTTAAACACTGAGTAGTAATAAACTGTTAGAGAATGTGATCCTATGTAGCATACGAAGGTGTAAAGAACTTGGAAGTTCAATGTTGTCACCAAAGGCTCTAAGAAAATTCATTGCATCAAGTATTATTTTTAAGATGGCTACAAAAGGAAGGTGATATATTCTACGGGCAAGAAATATATTTCTGCTCTTAGATGGAATTGTTAACCTCCCCATTCATCAAGTATAATTTGGGCATTTAATAAGCATAAGGTAGGCAGCAATTAGTCAATTGTAGAGGCCAGATATGGGTACCTTTTGTGACCAAAACTAAACAAGAGAAAAGAGTAAGATATATCTCTTCAAAACCATTATGGAGGTTATAGGGAAATACTCTATCGCTTTCCTGTATGTGTGTGTGCTTTTTGGCATCAAATGAGCATTTAGACCTCTCAATCAATATGATCATTTCACGAATGATAAGCTATAACCAAGACATTCTTTCATGAAGTGTAAGCATACCAGTCCTCATATGACTGATAATTATTAATGGGAAGGACCCTTAACATACTTACACTCCTTGAGAGAATATCCTAGTTAAGGCCTATCCTTTGCAAAATGATCATAAACAATATTGATTAGAGGCCCAAATGATTATGTGGATGCCATCACACACACATGTGCATGCACATATGCACACACATGTCTACATGCACTTGCACACACCCACACACATCCATGCACACACCCACACACATCCATGCACACACACACACACACACACACACGCATACACACGTAAGTATGTGCAGAGTTCCTATATGATTTGTTGTGCAGTTTTTGCACACACTCTAATCAAAGTAGGGACCCTCTTTTTCTCTTGCTTGGCCTCTTGATTTTATTGATTTGGTTGTTTTTGGAGGTTCTTGGATGTTCATCTTGCTTACACAAGAGATTCCCCTGAGTTACACTTTGAAGATCCTAAGTTCTGAATAAAATTCGGGTTTTTACCTAACTTCGATCACTTTTCCGATTTTCCCCGGATTTCTGCCCAGCCCGGGCGGCTAATGTTTTGGGTAATCGCTTTTCCTGAGATTTTAGTCCTTCGCGAATTCGCGCATGGATCGAATTTTCCTAAATTCCATCTCCTTTCCTCAATCTCCGAATTTGGTTTTGGTATGTCGCTTTTATGAATGCTGATGGCACTGGCCGCTGTATTCTCCTCGCTGGATTGATGAGTCTAATGGTGCCCGCATTCTCATGATTGGTATTTCGAAATTAACTCGCGGTGCATGGTTGTTTTCATTTTGGTTGATTTTGGGGTTTCTTTGTTTCGTGTGATTGTCGGCCCTGGGTGAGTTTGTGAGCTTGTTTTCAATTTCATTTAAGTGAAACTCATCCGTGTCTCCTTTGAATAACCCATCCTCGAGCTTAATAGGTGTGGAAATCAAAATTTGGGCTTACTCCCATGCATTCATGGTGAAATTTTAGGGTTTTAGATTTATGGCATCATCATTTTCCCTCGATTTGCTTTAGGATCAACCTTGAATTTTAATGATGATCTGTAGGAGGTCTAAATTGAGCTGGTGGCGAACCCAAGTCCCTCAAATATGTGATCTTTCGATCAATTTGAGTAAAATCGTGGGAGAACGTCAAAGTTCGAGTTTTCTTTCAGTTTCAGGATTTTCCTATGCTGGCAGATTTTCCCGATTTTCCTTGATTGATCCGTTTTCCCGAAATCCGGAGTTTTGCCTACTTCGCAGATTTCCGCTCCCTTCGGATTTTCCCAAAATTTCCACTGTCTCTTCATTTTCCATAACTTGTAGACTGTTATTGTTTTTGTGGAAATTCGTCATGGGCGGATTTCTCCGAGGCTTTGTTGAAAACGATGAATTGTGAGATTGCATGAATTATTAGCTACTGATTGTGCATTATGTGATCTTTCATGTTGTTTCTTATCTGATTATGATTGATTGAATGATTATTAGGTGCTTGTTATGCTTATTTCGCTAGAATCCGCCTGGTTGGGAATTTTTTGAAATTCCTCTTTGGCCTAGATTCCGCGAAGGGGTGAAAATCCCGAATGTGAAGGGAGTGCATTAACGATATTTCGGGGTTGATTTCGATCTTTGCTTGGATTTATTTGAATGATGAATATATTATTGGTGATGGGATAATCTTGATCCTCATGTTATAATGGATATTATTGATGGTGGTTTTTACTGAGTGCAGGTTGAATTTAACAAGGTCGTCAAGGAAGCTCTAGAGGAAGTTAACTTGATTGAAGGAGGGTTTAAAGCATTTATTACTTCACCTGTGGCTGACCTAGAGGGGATTTTTTCTTAAGATTCCAGATAAATTGGACCGAGATAAGGATGAAGGGGCCAGTTAATGATCGATTGCATTGGGAGTTGTGCTTCCTATTTATCTGGAGCATTTTCTACCTTGTTTTTTTGTCCTTCACATGCATTGGATTGTGTTACATTGGGGATCCCAGGCCAACTTGGATGAGTCCCAAGCATTTAATGCTAATTTGTTTGTTCTAGAACTCCTTGGGCCGACCTGTTTTGTGGCTAATTATTATTGTAAAATCAAATTAGGCCGACATGCTCTAGGGGTTTTCTATAAATATGGCATTTCGCCTCATTTGTAAGGAGTAGTAGAAGTCACTGGAGATGATTCTTGGCTTAGAAGCAATTAGGGTAGTAAAGTAAGAATTAGGGTTAGAAGTTAGTCGATTCTGGAGCAAATTTTGTAACATAGAACATTGGAATTGTTGTTGTCATTCGGTTATTCAATACAATTGAAGACATTGTGATTTTCTGGTGATCTCTTTTGTGTTGACTTATCTTGCATGGTTCTTGTGATTCTATCTTTTGAAATTGCTCAAGGTTATTAGATGTATGTTAGATTTAGATTTAGATTTGATTTAATAAGTGTTTATGATATAGTACTTGAAGTGTTTGCAGCAATCCCTGGTCCATACTTTTTGCAACTAGCTGATTGTTAGTTGCTTTGTAAAGTTAGCCTGGACCTTACATTTATTGTGCTTAGTTCAATTGTGGAGGTTTAT
>VDFB02229467.1:0-15312 GCA_007258455.2 Sequoia sempervirens
TGAAACAGGTAAAGCTCAACAAATTGGTGGAGGTTGGGGTAATTCTCGACAAAGAAAAGTTTGTAGAGGTAAGAGAATCACTGAAACACAGGATTCAAGTGGTTCAATCTCTCATTGAAGATCTTCACCAAGTACAGGAAGATGTCGACGGGCATCGCAACATTCTTGACAAAAGTATCAGAGAGTTGCCTGGTCAACTTCTTGAAGACAATAGTATCTTCCTACCGGCCACAGAAATATCCCTGATCTTCAAGGAAGCCATCAATTTGATCGTGATTGGGACTTCTGGAAGCTTACGTGAACATCATTTTGTGATACAAGGCTCACATTGGACAACGAAGATGCATCTTGGCCGGGTGCAAGGTTCACTCATCTGCCATGAGATCGATCACGAGAATTCACACCATTGTGGATTACACCGTTGGTCCAGATGAGAAGTTCGTGCAGGAGACTAGGAGGAAATTTGAAGACTTCCGTGCCCAATGCAAAGAGACGTGAAGCGGCCCCCTATTCTCTAGTGTTAGACATTTCTGGTGCATCCCATTATGCATCTTGTAAATATTTCTCGACATTTTCGAATGTCATTTTGTAAATTGTAATTACACCAAGTCCAAAGATGTAATATTTTCAAAACAAATTACACTTTGACTTTGGTCAAAATTAGGTGAGATTTCCTAAAATCCCGATCACTAACTCTCCGATTTCTCAATCTCTTTCCTTCAATTTTGCTCATCCCTCTTTCTATATAATGTGGGGATTTTCATTATAGTGAGCTTTTAGCCTTTTTACATGAAGTCGCGCCCTTTTAACAAACTTATTGAAACTTTCGTTCATACTTTCAATGAATGAGATTCAATCAATAAAGAAAAGGATTGCAAGCCAAACTTTGCGTTGGATTCGATACTTTTGTAAGTTGGTTTGATTTGGTAGCGATTAGTTCGAGGAATCTGAAAGACTCTAAGTGGTTGATGTAAACTTTGTGTTACATCTATTATTTAGATTGCATTGTTAGTTTGTTTATCATTGGTTGAGTGATCTATAAGACTTTGCGCTTATAATCATTTATACTCTTGCATGTTCTTGTTGGATAATCTACAAGACTTTGTGCTTGTAATTATTCATACTATTAGATACTGTCGAAGGATCTACAAGACTTTATGCTTATGTCGTTCGGCTATTAACACTTTTGTTGGATGATCTACAAGACTTTGTGCCTGTAATCGTTCATGCTGTTTGAAGAATTGTTGCGTCTAAGAAGACTTTGTGCTTCTAACGTAGCAAACGGTGCGTTTATGCAGATCCAACATTGATAAAGCTCACCAGACGACTTTGTGCCCAGCCATTGAGCTTTCCCTTTTTACTTTATTTTGTTTGTAATTAATCAATTCTGGTATCTCTACGCTTCGCTTTGACGAGATAGAGCTATTGGTGCTACTGCTAGTTGTTAGTTTTAGGTTATCAAGAATTTAGAACTTCCAACATGTGAAGCATTGTAAACATCTTCTCTGAAAAAAGAGAGAAGGATGAATGTAACACCCCCCCCCACTCCGTGAATTTCGTGTACATTTTGTAATTACTTGTGTGATTTACTATTGTTTCTCTTAGCAGTAAGAAGGGCGCCTCCCCTTTCCGAGAGGAGAGATTCACATCTCACATAGCTATGGCTGAAGTCCAAGTTGTGTAATCTTGGAAAGTTGATTACATAATTTCACCCAACATACATATGTAATTAGCTGGCCCATTTTCTTGTTTTCTTGTTTTGGTTTGTTCTTTTGTTTGTTTGTTTTGTTTTTCTCTTGTGGTTTGTGGGTTTGTTCTTGTTTCTTGGGGTGACTTTCATTTTGCTCTATTTCAAAATACGAAGTGGTTATTCATTGTAAGCTAATGGTACTAGGAGAGAAGTTGGTTTAGGTATTTTTAGGCATTTCTGTGGAATTTTTTTGTCTCAAGACCTGTGTCTTGTGTTCTTTTTAAGTAGTAGCCTAAAAGGTTAAGGAAAAATAGGTGTATTGTAAGTAATCTTACTGGCCTACGGATGAATTTGTCACAAAATAGATAAAGACATATGTTTACATGGAGGCCTATTTGTCTTAGGATAATTTTATTTTGGATTTAAAAGAAAAGAAAAGAGAACCATTAAGTGATGGAAAAACTCAATACAAGAAGGGTAATTCAAATATCTCTACCAGGGCTATGGACACCTGGTTGGAAGTAGAGCAATACTTTGAGAGAACTAGAGGTATCTCCATCAGGGCTATGGATGCATGTTTTGTAGTGGAGCAATACCCAGGATATCATTGCATGATGGTCATCAAGATTCAACTCATGTAGCCTAAATCTTTAATACAGTTATTTTAGGATGAGAAGAACCTTTATTAAAATAGATACACCATACATGCAAACACTCGAATTTGATGTGGTTATTGCTGATTTACATTTGAGATTTCAGCTCAACCTTGTTTGCCATAACTGATCATACTAAAGTTTAAAATGTACATGAACCAGAGGTTCTGGGTGACTAAATTCTTTAATATCTTGAAAATGGGTAAACCATTTTCCCAGCCGAGTCACCAATTGTTATGCCTTACATAACCACCCCATTTTGTTTTTGATAAAAATGGGTCCCCCTTGTGTTTGTTTGTTTGTGGTGTTCTTGTTTGGGTCTTAGGATTTGTTATTTTTCTTCCTAAGACCTTGTTCCTTTTGTTTTTGTGGGTTCAGAATGCGGGCCGAAACTGGACTTAGAATTTTTGCAAAGTTCCTAGTCCAATTTTTGTTCCAATCCTGACCCTGTCTCTTGTCTTTTCATTTTCTTTGTTGTCTTATTTGTCTTGTGCTCTTGGGTTTTTTTTCTTCCTTGGGTTTGTTTTTCTCCCCCTTTGCGTTCCTTTTCCCTTTTTCAGAAGTGAAACAGGGATGGAAACTAGACCCAGAACTTTGCAAAATTTATGAGTTTGGGTTTTGTTCTGATCCCGCTCCAATTGCTTTGTCTTTTGTTTTTGTCTAGTTTTGTGTTATGTTTCGGGATGTACTTTTCTCCGGTCTCGCTTTCCTTCATTCTCTTATTTTTTATGTTGGTTTTCTTTGTTAGGAGAAAAACTGGAATCAAAACTGAACCTAGAATCACATCACTCCAAAGAAAAGGAACATGGTTTGAATGGAACGAGAAGTGTGAACAAGAATTCCAACTCCTAAAGGAGAGGCTCACAACAGCACCAGTGCTGACAATTCCTGATCTTAATGGAAGATTCAATGTAATCACAAATGCTTCAGGAGAGGGAGTGGGAGCAGTACTAATACAAGATGGACAAGTGGTAACGTACGAATCAAGGAAGCTTAAATAGCATGAGGTGAATTACATGCCACATGACTTAGAGTTGGACACAATAGTTCATGCCTTGTAGATGTGGAGACATTATATCTTGGGAAAGTCATTTGAGCTCAAGACAGACCATTTGGGATTGAGATACATTTTTACTCAACCAAACCTTAATGCGCGACAGAGAAGGTGGTTGGAATTCCTTAGTGAGTATGACTTCAAAATTGAGTATATAAAGGGGAAAGAGAAAAAAGTGGTTGATGCTCTTAGTAGATGAAGACATCTGGCATCCATGATCTTTGTTGCAAGAATGAAGGTTTTGCCATTGATGTCAACTGGTCAATTGGTTACCAAAACAGTTGTTGTTGTCATTGATGTCATGGATGCAGGTTATTGGATGTATATGTTGAGGATATTGAGAAAATTATAATGAAGAAAGGTTACAAGTGTTCAGTGGTTGCTCTGGGCTTTTCTCTAGGATTTTCTTCTATGTTTGTGTGGTTCAGATATGTTGATCATGGTTGTTGGAAGCTTCTGTATCCAGATATTTGGATTTTCATTCATTTATTAGTGTGGGTTATGTTCACCAATTGTGGATTGTGGTTTTTTGTGCTTCTAGATGAGATCTAAGAGAAATGTTGTTGGTCCGAATTTCTTTTTGGTTAAGTCTTATGACTTGTGGTTCTAAAGTTAAGTTGCTATGATCATTTTGAAGATAACTTTGGTGTCTGGAAGAATTTGATCATGCTAAGGGTTGTGTGTGCTTAATTGTTCTATTTTTTTTACACTGGTTGGCTGACCTTTTGTTGAACACTATCTTCAAAGTTGATGAAGTGTGTGTTTGGGTTGCCCTCATTCTAATTCCACCCTAGAATTTATTGGTGTCGATCTAATTTGAATTTAATAATGGATGGCCGACTTTGGATATGTTTCAAAGATGAAGATGGTATAAATATAGGATGAGTTAGTGGTGAAAGAAGTAGAAGAGAAAAGTGCAAAGAAATAGAGCAAATAGATGTGAAGCAGATGTGAATAAGTGGTTGTATGTGATGTGAGTGTGGTAGATTAGTACGAAGTCTAAATGTTGAGTTTCCAAATGTAGTGAGCTGAAGGTGTACTCTATCATTCATGCATTTCTACAAGTGGTTGAGTGAATCATGGTGTAAATCTCTATTGCATTGAGATTGTCTTCATTTTGTAACATATCTCTTCTATCTTCTTTGTATCTCTATGGCAGTGAGCCCTCTGGGTGGTTAACCATGTTGGACAGTGAGTCCTTGTTTTGGAAGTGAGTCTTTTTCTCAGGCAGTGAGCCTTTTGTAATTGGTTTTAATATTATCTATAGTGTGAGTTAATCCTCATTGTGTTTTTTCCCTCATTGGGTTTTCCACATAAATTTGGTGTTACTATGTTTGTGTGATGGTTTTCAGTTTCTACACTTGCACTTAATGTTTAATCATTTTAGCAGAGTTAAAGATTTATGATTGATCAAAGTTCTAGTGAATGTTTTAAAGTTTAAATTTTCTACAACTAATTCACCCCCACTCTTAGTTGTCTTTTTCAACAATTGGTATCAAATCTTGGTTCCTTGGAAAAGAGCTTAACCGCTTAAGGAAGGTCCAAGATGGCTAGAAAATTTACTCATGATTATCTGAGGTTTTATGGAACTAATTATGCTATCTACAAAATACCGATGGAAGAACATTTGTAGTATTGTGGATATGATGTGGAGAAAGCTTAGAAGAATACTTACACTCCTCCTACTAATGGTCTGAGTACAGTTGATGAGATCAAGGCACATGAAGAAAACAATAAGGTGAAGTACTTTTTGAAGAATAGTCTTGTACATTCCGAGTTGATTAAAGTTCAGAATTTGAAGACTGCCAAGTAAGTTTGGGATGCTTTGGAAAAGGCACATGAAGGAGATGAAAGGGTCAAAGAGGAAAAGTTGCAAAACTTGGAGACACATTTTGAGCTCCTACATATGCTTGAAGATGAGAATGTTAAAGAATATGTACAGAGATTGAATGAATTAGTAGTTGGAATGAGAGGACTTGGTGCTACAATAGATGAATCCATGATTGTAAAGAAGATTCTTAGAACTCTCCCTGATGCTTACAGCAAAAAGGTATGTTCTATTGAAGAACATATAGATTATAATACCTACACTAAAGATCAATTGTTGGGAACTTTGACATCTTATGATATGGGAAAGTTAAATTGAGAAATGGATCCAAATCAAAAAATGATTTTAAGGATACAAAAGCTGAAGATCCAGATGAAGTAGAAGCTAACTTTGTGAGAAGGATGAAGAAAGGCTCCAAAAATTATGAAGGTAAGTTACCCTTTAAATGCTTTAGTTGTGGAGGAATAGGACATTATGCTTCGAGGTGTTCGAAAAGAGCTAAGAGTAATAAACAAAGATATGATAGAAAAAGAAAGGAAAGAAGATAAACAGAGCATATTATGTGAATGAGGATGCTAGTATTTCTGATGAAAAATCTAATTATGGAGATCCTGATGACAATGAATGCTTGTTTTTGGCTATAAAATATGAACCTACTTCTTCTAATTATGAAAAATAGGTGAAAGAATGCCCTTCAGAGAAGGAGAAAATTGAAGGTACTATAATCTCTACCCTACATGCTAAATAGGAAAGGAATGATTGGGTGGTTGATAGTGTTTGTTCACATCACATGAATCGAGATAAGAGTAAGTTTGTTAAAATTGAAAAATATAATGGAGGCTTAGTTATGTTTGGAGATGATATTGGTGCTAAGATTTGTGGGATAGGATCAGTAAGTTTTGATGGCAAGCATAATACTGGTGATGTCTACCATGTTAAGGGTTTAAGGCATAATCTTTTGAGTGTTGGACATATGTGCAGTAAAGGATATAATCTTGTATTTGAGGATGAAAGATGTGAGATCAGGAAAAATTCTGGAATAGTGATTGTTGTAGGAAAGAAATCTGAAGGAAATATCTATCAACTTAAGGGTGATTATGGATGATTCTTTATGACTTAGATTAATGACAGTTGGTTATGGCATCAGAGAATGTGTTATATGAATTTTGATAACTTGGTGAGGATTATTACAATTCATTCCATGAGAGATTTACCAAGGATTACAAATCCTATTAATGTTATTTGAAAGAATTGTCAGTTTGGAAAGCAAGCAAGAAACCATTACAGATCAAAGGAATAATCTACTACTGGACAACTAGATTTAACTTATACAAATCTTTGTGTTCCTCCAAGAGTGAGAAGTCTACAAGGTGAAAGGTACTTTATGCTTTTGATTGATGATTATTCTAGGTATACATGGGTTACATTTCTTAGAGAGAAATCAAATGCATTAGATAGATTCAATACATTCAAAGCTATGGTTGAAAATGAAGTAAATTTGAGGATAAAATGCTTAAGGTCTAACAGAGGTGGTGAATTCACTTCCCATGATTTTAATATGTTGTGCAAAGCACATGGAATAAAAAGATAGTTATCTACTCTGAGAACTCCTTAGCAAAATAGAGTTGCTGAAAGAAATAACATAACAGTTCAAGAAGTAGCTAGATCAATGATTACTAAGGCCAGTCTACCAAAATTTTACTGGAGAGAAGTTATTCATACTATTGTTTATGTATTCAATCGATTTCAACCAAGAGAAAATAGTACAAAGACCACCTATGAGCTATGGTGTGGAAGAATTCCTACTATTAAGTATTTCAAGGTATTTGGAAGAAAATGTTATATCAGATGGGACAAAGAAAATTTAGGAAAGTTTGATACAAGAAATGATGAAGGAATTTTTTTTAGATATTCTACTAAAATCAAATCTTACAGATGTTTCAATAAAATACTGAGGAAGATTTTAGAAAGTACAAATTTCAAGGTTGATGAAGCAATGAAGAATTCAATTGATGTTGATGGATATGTATCTAATGAACTTGATTTCATAAGGATTGAATAAGTTGTTGAAGAACAAGAAAAGGATGAGAAAGAGAAGCAGAATGAAGAAAAAGAAGAAGAAGAAGCTCTGGTGGTGTCGCCTAAGACACCTAGATATGTGCAGAAGAATCATTCAAAAAATTGGATCATTGGAGACAAGACAAAAGGAGTATTGACAAGAAGCAAAGCTGCTACTGGTGAGGTAAATCTATGTTTACTTTTTGAGATTGAATCAAAGATTATAAGTGAAGCATGTAAAGATGAGCATTGGATGGAAGCTATGAAAGAAGAACTTATGCAGATTGAGAAGAGTAAAACTTGGGAATTAGTCCCAAGATCATAAAACAAAAACATTATGGGATCAAAGTCGGTATTCAAAAATAAGTTGAATGAGAATGGAGAAGTGGTAAAAAACAAAGCAAGGCTTGTGTGTGTAGACACTGAAAAATTTCCTAATCAATATCATACATTTGAAACAGATTTAATAACATCATTTCCTCTTTATCCATCCTCTTTTTTCTTAATTAATTTAATTAGCCTAGCTAATTAATTAAATCAGGTTAATTCTTCTCTTTTCATACTAACACTTCATCTCATTAAATTAAATAAATCAAAATATTAATTTAATCTCCTAAGTCATCTTATTTAATTAAATAACCCTAATTTATTTAATTAAATATCATTTCACCCCTCCCCTATTTATTAAATAATCTATTTAATAAATATCTTTTTGACCTTCTAATTCCCTAATTGCATAAATTAAACCTTCTTTAATTAGCAATTAAACTAATTATTCCTCTAATCAAAGGGAATATTCCCATGGGATATTCTTTATCTCCTTTTTGCACAATTAAAACTTTGTTTTAATTTGTAAAATATCTTTTTCCTCACCCTAAAGGAATATTCCCTCTCCTCCAATCAACTCACTTGGCTTCTTCAACAAGATAAACCCTTCAACCTCTTTGGAAAGTTACCTCTGACTTGTGTGAGTAGGTCAAAAGTGTGTTTGTTTGAGGCAAGTATGAGCCTTTGATTAACTTTCATCATGCATTCTCATCCGTTGATGAGAATCCATGATCCATGCATCTCATCCCCTTCATCTTGAACCATTGATTAAGCTTTTTGAGCTCAACCATTCATTCCTTTTTTGCTCTCCTATAAATAGATCACTATTTGGAGACAAATGGATCAATCTTTTATTGCAAACTTATGCTATTAAATTCACTCACATACTTACTTATCTTTTAGCTCACTATTTAACTTGTTTTAGTTCATTTTCATTGCATAATAGCTTAGAGCATCCATTAATGGCTTCCATGCATCCATCTTAATTTGTAAATAAATTAGAGTTTTCATCTTCTAGCATCATTTTAGCTTATATTAGCTTAGCAATTGCATAATTAGATCATTTATAGCATAAAATTATGGTAACTTAGCTTGCATCATGTTCATTTTTACATAATTTAGGTTTTCACACATCAAACACCATGGTTTCATTGATTCTCTTTCATAGAATCGACTGAAACAAGCTCACTAATCATGAGATTGGGAAAGGGTCATCGTTCCACATCAACATGACACAAATTCCACAACAAGATAAATTTTGAATGGATTAGAATATATGTTTTGATAGCTTTCATAATTTAGTATGTTAGGTTTTGATGAAATGTTTAGTTTTAATCTTGTTTGACTGATATTGTTGAGATTTGAGTATTGGTGGCTCTGTTATGCTTCGATTCTTCATGGATCAAGCGTAATTTGGCCCATATTGGTATCCTCGCATCAATAGTGTGTAAGGGTTACTCACAAGTAGAAGGTAAATATTTTCAAGAGACTTTCTCCGATCGCAAAAATGGAAGCTATCAGGATGTTTTTAGTGTTTGCTGCTCATAAATATTTCAAAGTTTATTAGATGGATGTCAAGTCTACATTTTTGAATGGTAAGCTAGAAGAAGAGGTCTACATGGAAAAACTAGAAGGATTTCATTTGTCAGATCAACTGGATATGGTTTTCAAATTGAAGAAAGATTTGTATGGATTGAAGCAAGCTCCTAGAGCTTGGTATGCAAGGCTAGACAAGTACTTGATTCAGCAAGGTTTCAACAAAGGTACGACAGATAGTAATCTATATTTTAAAATTGAAAATGATAAAATCTTGATTGTGGTTGTATATATTGATGACATTATTTTTGGAGGAAATGAAACTGTGTATAAGATATTTGAGGAAGAAATACAAAAATAATTTGAGATGTCTATGTTTGGAGAAATGAATTTCTTTCTTAGGCTACAAATTAATCAAACAGAGAAGGGAATTTTTATTTCATAGTCTATGAGAAAGAGATGTTGAAGAAGTTTGGGATGGATGGTTCCAAACTAGTATGCACTCCTATGGTGACTGGTTGCAAATTAGGTAAATATGATGATTCACCTAAGGCTGATTAGAGAAAATATACATCTATGATTGGTGGACTATTGTATTTGACTGCTGCTAGACTGAATATTATGCATGGTGTTTGTCTTGTGGCTAGATTTCAAGAAGATCCTAAGGAAACACGGTTGGATGTTGTGGTTGTGTTGTTGATATGTGATTTTCATTGATGTCAACACTATTAGCATTAATGCATTAAGGTTGTATATGTTGAGGATATTGAGAAAATTGTAATAAAATAAGTTGTAGGTTGTCAGTGGTGAAGTGAAGTTCAATCTGTCAGTGAGTTCTATACGTTGATGATCAGAGGTTGTGGACTAAAAGTTTTTTTGTTGATTCTATCTAGTTTATCCACATTTAATTTCAAAGATCTGCATGAAGATATGATCGAGTTATGAAGATTTGTATTCTGACAGTTTTTTTGTTGCTTCGGTTTGTGTTCTTGAGTAAAGATAATGTGATTTCAGTTAGTTCAGTTGTTTAAGATGCTTCCCTTGTTTTTCATGATGTTTTTGGATGCTTCTAGATCATGCTCTATCTGTGTTGCATGTCCACATTGATCTTTGTGCTCGCGATCTGAGATTTTCTCTTGCATGTTCATATTTTTCATGTTCTTGGCCGACAAGGTGTTTGTAGCATGTTGTGGACTTCGAGGAATAATTTTTGAAGGTGGTTCATGTTTTAAGATGTTATTTTGGGTCTTCACTATGTTGTGGCTGACCTTGGTTGATTCGTATTAAATATTTTTATTGATTTGGGCCGATAGTTTATATTCATTTTTTTATTTTGTTGAAGTCAACATGTAGTGATGAAATTTCTTGTTGTGAATAATATAAGCGATTGTTTATTTCATTTAGAGATGAAGTGTGCAAGTGTTATGTGTGAATAAAGTCCTAATCATTTGAAGGTAGAGCAGAGTGTGAAGAAAAGTGAAGAAGAGTGAAGAAGTGTTCATGTGCTTAACTGGAACTGTGATCAGGCATTAGCAGATGCTATTTTATCAGTTCAAAT
Source organism: Sequoia sempervirens (assembly GCA_007258455.2). Classification (NCBI taxonomy): domain Eukaryota; kingdom Viridiplantae; phylum Streptophyta; class Pinopsida; order Cupressales; family Cupressaceae; genus Sequoia; species Sequoia sempervirens. Next base: position 10,705 of record VDFB02229467.1, read on the forward strand.
CCCTACAGATGTAATCTAAATATTTTTGTAAGATAGTGTGTCTTCCTTTGGGCAGTGAGTCTTGTTGTAATTAAGCAGTGTTCCTAAATGCATGTGCATTCCCCATTTCATATTTCTTTATACTTTTAACAGGGTATAATCTTGTGGACTGACCTCCACCATGGCTTTTCTCCTAACAGGGTTTCCACGTAAAAAATCTTGGTGTTATGTTTGATGTGTTGATGATTTATGCTTTCATGGTTAATAATCAGATCTAAGAATAAGGTTAATAAGTTTTGAATTTCTGTGACAATTGATTCACCCCCTCTCTGAGTTGTCTTCCCTTGTGTTGTCAACAATTTTTATCAGAGTAGGTTCCTTGGAAGAAGTTTAACAGCTTGAGGTGATCTGGGATGGCGACTTATAAGAAGGATAGTTTGAGATTTTATGGAACAAATTATTCTCTATGGAAGACTCAAATGGAGTGCCATCTGAGATGCATTGATGAACCCTTCTAGAACATTACATGTAATAGGTATATTATTCCTCATAATGGTCCTACTACTACTGCTGAGATTAGGGATGTTGAGTATAATATCAGGGCTAAGGAGGCATTATTGAGTGCCTTGACTAATACTGAGATGATTAATGTTATGAATCTAAAGACTGCTTATGAGATCTGGAAAAAGTTAGAAACTCTATATGAAGGTGATGCTAATGTGAAGATTGCTAAGTTGAAAAGTCTAAAAGGAAAATATGAAATGTTGAGAATGGGTGATGATGAGAACATTACTACTTTCATGCAAAGAGTGAATGAACTCATGTGTGGAATCAAATGTGTTGGTGGGAAATTGGATGAATCAGAAATTTTTGCTAAAGTGCTTAAATCCTTGCTTGCTTTATACAAAGTCAAAGCTAGTGCTATTGAGGAGCTCCAGACTGTGACAAATGTTACCAGAGATATGTTGATTGCTAAGCTTACTACTTTTGAGCTGAGTGAATTTGGTGATGCCCTTCCTAAGGTAGAATCTACATTCAAGGCTACTACTTCCGAAAGAGATAAATAGATATATGATCCAGGTGAAATTTCTTCTAGAAAGACATTCATGTATGAGGAAGAAATGAGACAGACTGAAGAAGAAGAAAGAGAATTGGATGAGCTTGAAGCACTAATTGTGAAAAGAGAATCTAGAGGACAAGGTAAGTATAAAGGGAAGTTTCCTATTAAATTTATTTCTTGCAATAAGATAGGTCATTTTGCGTCAAGGTGTCTGGAAAGAGCTCCTAAGTCAAGACCTAACAATCCTAAATTTTAAAAGAACTTTTATTATGCTGCTAATGAAGGTGTAACAAATGATGAATGGGTATTTATTGCTATCAAGGAAAATAATCTTGTGTCTACTAAATCTACTAGTTGTACTAATGTGGAGAAAGCCCTAGTTGCTCGAGTTGAAGAGAAAGATGAATGGGTGATTGACAGTGGATGTTCACATCATATGACAGGAGATAAAAGTAATTTTGTGAGTTTAGAAAAGTATGATGGTGGTGTTGTAAGAGTTGGTGATAACACAGCTGGTTTGATCTGTGGCAGACGATGCATTTCTCTTGATGGTAAGCATAATACTGATGATATCCTATATGTTGAAGGTCTGAAGCATAATATTTTAAGTGTTGGTCAAATGGTTGATAAGGGATACAATCTTCAGTTCAAGGATGGAAAGTGCAAAATATTGGGAAATTCCAGAAATTTGATTGCATCAGGTACAAAAACAAGAGGTAATATCTTTCATTTGAATGTTGCAAGTAAAAGTTGTTTGATTGCTCAAGTTGATGAAAGTTGGTTGTGGCATAGGAGAATGTCTCATGTTAACTTTGATAACATTGTCAAGATAAGCTCTACTAAGGTTGTGAGAGATCTACCTAAGTTGATGAAGCCTACTAATGTCATATGCAAGGAATGTCAGTTAGGAAAGCAAACTAGAATTTCATTTCGGAGCAAACAACATTGTTCAAATGAATTGTTGGAGCCTATTCATACTAATTTGTGTGGTCCTTCTAGAATCAAAAGTTTACAAGTTTATAGGTATTTCATGTTGCTTATTGAAATTATTATTCTAGAATGATGTGGGTTACTTTCTTAAGGGAGAAATCTGAAGAACTATAGAAGTTCAAGATCTTTAAGGCTATGGTTGAGATAGAGACAGGTCTGAAGATTAAATTTTTGAAATCAAACAGAGGTGGTGAATTCATGTCTAGACAGTTTAATTCTTTTTGTGAAGAACATGGGATAAGGAGAAAATTATCTACATCACGAACCCATCAGCAAAATGGAGTTGTGGAAAGGAAGAATAGGATAGTTCAAGATGTTGCTAGGACTATGATGCTAGAAGGAAATGTTCCTCATATCTATTGGAGAGAAGCTATGAATACTGTTGTTTACATCCTCAACTGGGTACAAATCAAAGGTGATACTGGTAAGACCCCTTTTGAGCTATGGACTGGTCATAAGCCTACTGTTAAATATTTTAAAATCTTTGGGAGTAAATGCCATATCAGAAGAGATGAAGACATAGGAAATTTTGATGCTAGGAGTGATGAATGTATCTTTTTGGGTTATTCTACTAAAAGCAAGGCCTATCGGTGCTACAATAAGAGATTGAGGAAAATGGTTGAAATTGCAAATGTTAATATTGATGAAGACATAGCTAAATTGTCCAGAACCTATGGATATGAATCTAATGATCACAATGATAGTACAAACAAAGGAAAGTAAGTTCGGACTTCAAATCAAGTTCAAATCATTCCAGTGAATCAAGAAGATCAAGAGGAAGGAGAAAATAGTGAAAGTGTAGAAGAGAGAACATAAGAGCCTGAAGTTTTAGAATGTCCTAAGACTCTGAGGTATGTGAGATTAAATCATTTAGAAGATGAGATTATTGGTGATAAAAACAAAGGCATCCAGACTAGGAGAAAGATTGCAGAAGAGTATTGTTTGATTTCAAAGACTGGGCCTACTAGTGTGAATGAAGCATGTAAAGATGAACATTGGGTTGAAGCAATAAAAGAAGAGCTACAACAAATTGAGAAGAATGATACATGGATTCTTGTTCCTAGACTTAAGGACAAAAATGTAATTGGAACTAAATGGGTCTTTAGAAACAAACTGAATGAACAAGGTGAAGTTGTTAGAAACAAAGCAAGATTGGTGTTCAGGGTTTTTTCTACACAAAAACAACTCAGACAGAATACAAGTATCCTATCTCTCTTGAAAGGTAAATCTCTATCAGCAAGCCTCAAGAGATAACCCCAAGGTCTCTAATGTTAGATCTTGACAATGCATAAACAGCTCAGATAATATGTGAAAATGTTGGTAATCACAAAGGGACCTTACAAAACAAATGATGGAACTTCAAAATTATCTGATCTTGCAATATGGTGATACTTTGGATCCTAAATCTAACTCAAATTTTGAAAGAAATAACAAAATATAAGGGTTTAGAGAGATCTTAAAACTACACTAACTCCTAAGACCAACAATGCAAATGATTAAACACTCAAAGTGGACCAATCCTTCAAAACTAATTTTTGCTTAACCCAGATCTAATTTGCAATATCACAGAAATAGTGCAATGTTCTAAGGAATGATAGATTTTCAAATTATGAAGTATTTATCCACATACCCAATAACTAGCACAATGTAACAAGCATCCACAGTTGAACTAAGCACAAAATGAGGCCCAGACTAACTTTACACAACAACTTACAATCAGCAAGCTGTTAAAAGTATGGATCGAAGATCGATCAACATCATTAACATTTCACCATCATTGCAAAAGAACTGAAATCTAACATCAAACATCTAACATCTGAGAATTGAGAACAAGAAACCATAAAACTATTGAAGATAAATACATTTTTTTCCAAATCAACAACTCTGTTGCATTACTTCTCCAGTATTACATAACAATTTCCAGTCTCTCTCCTCTCCTACAGCTATTTATTTGTAGAATCTAACTCCTAACTTATCCAATTTTGGCTTTCTATAGCTTCTATCCTAGTCTCTAACTCCTTACAAATGAGAAGGAAATGGCCTTTTATAGAAAATTACATTTTAAATGAATGGCTAGGATTTAATTCATCCAATGGTTGCAATTGCACTTCTAGAAACATCAAGCTATTACATTTAATTTGGGAGCTCATGGTACATCATCATCCAATAGGATAAAAGCAGTTACATCATGGAACAATGAGAAAAAAACATTCTTCCAACTTGTCTTTGATGGGAGTTCTGATTGGATGTACAGAACAGCTTCACATGCAACAAGAATTCCTCCAAAAACCTCCTCCAACTGGACGCAATATTGGCACAGATTCTTATGCAGGTCAATATTTGAGTTGCAATTCCCCCTCAGGAACATCTTCATAAGCAAGAGAAATTAGGCAGCCAAAATCTCCTCCTTGGGACACACTTCCATATGTGGGGGCATTTGAACAATTTGAATTCCTTCCATCTAGCACACTTTCATATGTAGGTCCTGGAAAGTGAATGCATATGTCCCTTTCTAGATGAATGTGATAATAACCTAGAGCTTCAATCATTTTAATCCTTATCACCATATTTCATTCTAT
>VDFB02229472.1:0-11052 GCA_007258455.2 Sequoia sempervirens
TCAATGGAGTATAGGAAAATCAAGGTTTCCTACAATAGAGGAGATCCTATAGCAGAATAGGAACAAGAGGCCCTACAGTCATAATTGAATGAACAACCTCAATCCCTATAATTGGTACTATATGAAGAAAAAGCATCAGTGCTAGGAAAAATGCTGGTAGGAATAAATAACCCCCTTGATTTTTCAATGCACATGGTAGCTATGCATTTATGGAAAGAGATGCAAAGAAGATAAGAGGAATGGAAAGAAGAGAAATGTAGGCTGAAGAAACAAAATCAAAAGAAATATGAGGAGATTAAAGACAAGAATGAAAAAATTGCTACTTTAAAAAAGGTCAATGATATGACAACTTTGGTACCCTAGATAGTAGAATGCAGGGCCCCTCAAATGGTCTATTCTTTGCATTTGAAGGAGAAATATCTTTCTTTTAAGCTAGAAAATATTGTCTTAGGCTTGAATCCTTCCATCAAGACTCCTATTGAATTTTTCAATGCTTATCAAATTGCTTCCCGTGAGATGAAAAATTTGTTGTGTGAATTCTATTTGCACAATTATGTTGTGACTCAAGACCATGATTGTAATCCACTATTATATGCTGGGGATGTCCAATTAAGGGAATTTATGTCTTGGGTACAAAATGAGATTAGTTGGGGACAACAATACGAGGCTTATAAGAAAATGGAATCGAGCATCCCTATGCCCATCAGGACTGAATCAAGAAACCCAAGGTACATTTATAGGGATTGGAACATAATGCTTCTCATATCTAGCTATGGTAATAGGATTATACCTTGGATAGAAGTAGTTTACAGTGAATATGAGGTGGTGGAAAAAGAAAAAGAGGAAACTATGAAGAGATACCTATCACAAAGATGGAATAGACTAACTAATGAGCTAAACCAATATGAGCCCCACTCTATCCAGAACTATGTTGCAACACTTAAAAGAATTAATAGATATATACATATTGGAAGGAAAAAAGGACAATTCTAGCTTCCAGTGATTGTAGCCAGCCATCCTAATGTGGTCCATGCCAAATTATAGGTTTTACCCCTATGATATTGTTGCAGAGAGACAAAGATGGAATATTTTGGATAGACAACAAGGGTCCTATTGGGATCCCAATTCACGCACAACAAACACTGATGTAGGATAGTTGGCGGTTGAAAATTTTAGGGATTTGACTAAGTAGAAGAACAACCCTTCCCCTACTAGAGGACTAGAAAAGCCTTAGGTTGGGGAGAATGGTGAGTCTAGTTTATGGTTTAATTTTTCATAGAATTTATGATCTATTTTCTGAAGTTTTCGTGGATTTTGATGTTTGAATTTTGATATTTCCTCAAAACCATAGACATTGGGCCTAATTTTATCTCTGCAAATCTTTAATGACATTGACATGTTATATGGACTATATGTGTTAATTCTACATGTGCATAAATAAATGTTCTTTAAGATAGTTACATATATGAGATTATTGTGTGTACTAATATTTCCATGCAAATATGATTTGAGGCCACTAAATTGAGAAAATTTTGCTAGTTGTTCATTCACCATAACAATTAACAAAGTTTTCATGCAAAGGTCAACAAAGGGGAGACTATCAATGGCAGGATATTCCTCATGCAAATCGAGTTGTAACCACCTTGTAAATCATCTTTATTGTTGTTGAGCGAATATAGGCATTATTGTTGTGCTAAATCTACATTGAGGCAAGCATGTATGACCAAATTCCATGCATGCGTAACCACCTCTCCACCTTCTCTTATTTCCCTAAAGTAGTGTCCTCCCAATTTGTTGAGTTGACCACCTTGTTTAGTTAGTAGCTTATTTCCTATAAATAAGAGTCAGATTCTCCTTCTTAGGAGGTTGCGCGATCTGATGATGTAATTGCATTCTTACTTTTCAACAATATAGTTACACTACTCTATTGTAATCATATTCTCGAATAAATAAGATGAGGTTATAAGTTTGTCCATCTAAGTTTACATTAGTTTTAGAGGATAATCATCCAAGGGGGCCCACTTAGTGAGCATTCCATCCTTTAATTTAGTTTAGTTTAGTTATTACTTTCTATTCAACAATTAGTTAAGAATTTGGCACTGACTATTCCAACAACCATTAGAATTCCATTATGTGACTATTCCTATAGTCAAATTAGACAAAGTAGTTTGTTGTTTGTTTGCTCAAATTTTCATTTTTGTCATGCATTTTAGCATAGCATAGTTGTTATTTGATGTTCAACACTTATGTTATTTATTTCTACGCAATTTACCTTCAACATTATGTTTTTCTTAGTTGTAGAATGAGTATAGCTAATTTGGATCCTTAGTGAACATACTGCACACTGACCCATTTCAAGTACACATCCTTGGGTTGACAAGTTAAATGCATCTTCATGATGGTTGAATGGATATTTAGTTTAGATGTCCAATCTTTGAATCACAACTATAAGGGCTTAGTTGTTAAACCATTATAAGAGGCCAACAATAACAAGTTTTTGGAAATCTAATCTTTATAAAAATATTACTTCAATGGAAGAGATTCAAGGGTTAGAGTATAAAAACATGAAAATTAAGTTGCCTTAATATGGAATTACCGATTAGATCAAACTTATTTATGATGCTAGAAATTAGGCCAAGATAACATGCTTATAAAAACTATCAAAGTGAGCTTATAACAACAATATATGATGAATAAAATCACCATAAGATAGCAACAATGAAGCACAAATGAGAAACACAAAAAAATCTCATAACACAAGATTTACATTATGGAATTAGTTTGGGAATAAAATACACCAAGAAGAGAGGCCAAATATGCATTATCTTCAAATAAATAAGATTATAATACAATCACTTGCATTATCCTCTCTTCCTCCAATATGGAAGCACCTATGCATCTATAAACAACCTCATGATACATCAACCTATCCTTATTCCTATCATGAAACTTGAAATTCAACAATTTCTCACAGTTTTTACATCCAAGAAGCTAATTTTATAGACTTGTAAGGACATCCTAAGCCAAAAACATGGCTCCCAAAGAGGATTGGTAGTCCAAATGTCCCCAAGCCTTGCATTACCTAGTTAGGATGTGAAAGGACAAAAATATTTTATTGCAATTATGAGTAGTTGGTGTTGTCATTGATGTCAACAAGCTTGTGTTTTCATTAGTGTCAACTACATGAGAAGAATTTTGTTTCAAGATCATGTGTTCCTATGTTGTTACATTAATGATGCTTTTACTAGCTATATTAAGTTGTCAGTAGTAAGCTATTGGTGTCAACTTATAGTGTTTCTTTGATAAGCTTCTATCTATGGTTGTAGAAGTGATGGCGATGATGAGGATGTAGTCTTAGTTCTTGGTTTTGAAGTGATTTTGAGAAAAAATGGTCAAAAAAAGTAAATAATGAGTTCTAGCATGTTCTACATTGAAGAGTAGTGTTCTAGTTTTTCTCCATAGTTCTTCTATTCATTATCCAAAATATTGAGAGGGGGGCTGAATAAGTATTCTATTAAACCATTTATCTATAAACCACCCAATTATTAAACCACATATAACTACAAATAAGAATGATGACATTGAAATGAACATGACACCACAAAAAAAATCAACACTAGATTTTTGCATGGAAAAAAAGAGAGGGAAAAACCACAGTGACGATTAGGTCACAATATATTATATCTTGATAGAATATATTACAGGGCTCATAGCCATGACTCACTATCCTTAAAAGGCTTACAACCAAAATATAAGATAGAATGGCTAACTGCCAAGAGACAAAAGAATATGGTTCACTTCTAGATTATTGAACTGATGGAATACACCTTCTATGTGTCAAGTTTAGTTTCAATGAGGCTCTGAATGTGAAGTACTTCTTTGCATAGTAGTCATACAATATTTCTATTTTGATCCTTCTCTCACAATACTTTACTCACAATTGATAAATCATTTAAGCTCACACATCCCCAACCATCTTCACATACTACACATATTTCACCATACACTTACACTTACACTTCAACTCCAAAGAGTCTCATATATATATACAAGTATATTTCATACATTAATTAGGCCAGCCTAATTAAATGTAATCAAAACTAATCAAAATAGATCTTGTTGGCACCATATAATAATTAAGAGATTTATATTCATGTGGTGCATCATATCAAGTCAGTGTAGACCTGTAAGGAATTCATGTGTAAAGTATAATTAATATTCTTAATGCAAATCATATATTAGGTCAGCCAAGAATAGGACCTGATCACAAAAAATCCCAACCAACACACACTTCTAAAGGTAAACAATTTCTAGATCTTATATTACTTCAGTTTCTAATCACATTAACATCAAAGAGATTACCATTAGAAACACAACATCAGAATGTTCTTCTTAAGGAAATGCAGAGTCTCCCACACTGACATACTGAAAAGAGAGACAATTATAGTGTACAAAGTTAAGTTCTATCATTGATAACTTTCTATACTCAACACAAAACTTCCCTAGATTCTAGATATAGCTAACTGAATGAGTCATAATAATGATATTAAGAGAGAAAAATCATATCTCTTCTTGCATTAAATTTTGAACTAAAAAACCAACGCACTATGTCAATGGTAAAGAAAACTTCTGGTATAAATAAACTTTTGTTATACCAAGTATGCTTCCCACAATGTTGACATCAATGACAACACTAGAATAGCCAAAAAAAATTATATGCATTCATCCTCATGTTGCTAGGCTACATATTTCCAACAATCTCCCCCTTTGGAATTTATGGAATCATGCATATCAAAAACATTCTTATCCTAATATAAATCAATTAAACACTCCCCCAAAGTTCAAGGTTATTACTCCTCACAAAATTGTTCTTGACCAAAAAAATATTCCTCTATCTATGGGTATGTGCAGGATCATGATGGGCCAAAAAGTGGTGATATGATGGGTACGTGTAGGGTATGTGGCTAACAAAAAACAAATTACCCAAAATTGATGAAATGATAAAGATTTTTAAAGGATATTCTTAGCTTTTCACCAATATAAATTATTCTTTACTTTGAATTTAATAAATAATTATTATTCATTTTCTATTTGAATTAGGACTAAATTCCTGATTGATAGGCTGATTGAAAAACATCTATAGCTTTCAAATGATATCACATTTTTTTAATCTAAAACATGTGTCACATTCCATATTTTGCATACTATAAGATTAAAAAAAATCAAATTTCATGAAGTTTTGACCAAGTTAAGGTGGTCAGACATACGAGTTTTTATATTTTTTAAAAGTTGTAATAAAAGAAATCATAATCAATTATTTACATGAAAAAAAATTACAAAAAAATATGCATAACATCAAGACATGAGTCCTCTACTTATATCTAAAATCTTATCAAAAAATATTATCATTTTATTGTGGTTGGGGTGGTCAGACAAACACCTACTTCTTTTTTTTCCCTGAAACTTAAGTACTACTATATTGAAATTTCAAATTTTCACAAAATAGGATTTTTTAAAATAGACCTGGTAGTTTAGAAACTACATTCAATTTGGTATATATTCTATTCTTACATATTTTTGAAATAATATATATATATATATATATATATATATATAACTTATTCAAATTTTTACGTCAAGTTTTCCAACTCTGATTTTTCTAAATATTTTGCCACTTAAGGGCCTGTTTTTTCTATGATGATCCTACACATACACCTATCTATCTCTCCCACTTTTAAATGAATGGAAAAGGTCATGAAGGGGTCTATTATAATTCCTCAAATATGTATATGCATCAAAAATTGACCAAACATGATAAAAGAAAAAATATTAACCTGAAGAAGATCCTTTGAGATTCTTTAGGGGGTCTTTCTTTGTGGCTTTTCCTTCTTCCCACGATCATTTTGCACTTGCAAGAGTCTTGTATAGTAGTTCAAGCTTAGTCAAATACTTTGTATCTTCCTCCATAGTGTTGGGATTTTGATTAATTTATGATAGATTAGCAACACTATCAAGTGGGTATGTGCAGGATCATCATGGAAAAAATAGGCCCTTAAGTGGCAAAAAATTCAGAAAAATCAGAGTTAGGCAACTTGACATAAAAATTTGAATAAGTTATCTATATTGTTTCAAAAATATGTAAGAATAGAATCTGTAGAAAATTGAATGTAGTTTGTAAACTACTAGGTTTGTTAAAAAAAAAAATCTATGAGGGTGAAAATTTGAAATTTCAATGCGATGAGTACTTAAATTTCAAGGAAAAAATAAGAAGTAGGTGTTTGTCGACCACCCTAACCATAATAAAATGATAATATTTTTTATAATATTTTTAGATATAAAGTAGAGGACTCATGTCTCAATGATGCATATTTTTTGTAATTTTCCAAGCAAATAATTAATTATGATTTTTTTATTACAACTTTTAAAAAATATAAAACTCATATGTCTAACCACCTTAACTTGGTCAAAACTTTATGAAATTCAATTTTTCTTTTTTAATCCTCTAGTATGCAAAGCATAGAATGTGATGTTTTGATTCAAAAAAATTGATATTGTTTGAAAGCTATAGATGTCTTTCAATTAGCCTATCAATTAGGACTTTTAGTTGTAATTTGAAGAGAAAATAAATAATAATTTCTTATCAAATTCAAAAGTATAATTAATATTGATGGAAAGCTGAGAATCTCCTTAAAAACCCTTTTCATTTCATCAATTTGGGTAAAAACGTTGTCAACCACATACCCATCATATTACATACTTTTGGGCCCATCATGATTCTACATTATATGAATGTATATGTATGTATATATAGATATATATATATATATACATACATAATACATATACATATACATATACATATATGTATGTATGTATATATACAAGTATATTTCATACATCAATTAGGTCGGCCTAATTAGATGTAATCAAAACCAATCAAAATAGCTCTTGTCAGTACCATATAATATTTAAGACATTTTTATTCATGTGGTGTATCATATCAAGTCGGCATAGACATGTAAGGGATTCATTTGAAAATTATAACTAATCTTCTTAATGCATATCATATGTTACTTCGGCCAAGAATAGGACCTAATCAGACAAACTCCAAACCAACACACACTTCTCAATGTAAACACTTTTCAGATTTGATATTACTTCAGTTTCTCATTACATTAACATCATAGAGATTACCATTAGGACCACAACATCATAATACTCTTCTTAATAAAATGAAAAGTATCCCACATTAACATACTAAATAGAGAGACAATTGTAGTGTATAGAGTTAAACTCTATCATTGACAACTTTTTATACTTAACACAAAACTTCCCAAGATTTTGGATATAGCTAAATGAATGAGTCATAATAATGAGATTAAAATAGAAAATTTATATCTCTTCTTCTGATGCATTCTGGACTCAAAAAATAATGCATTATATCAACAGTAAAGAACACTTCCTATATAGATCAACTTTTGGTATACCAACTATGCTTCCCACAATATTTCCACAATGTTGACATTAATGACAACACTGGAACAACCAAAACATCTTATATACATTCATGCTCATGTTTCCAGGCTTTATGTTTCCAAAATATTCTAGGTTGAAGATTTTCCTATGCATTTTAGATATGTTGATCAGAGGTGTTCAGAGATGTTTCATTCAAAATTTGGTGTGCTATATTACTTTGCAAAGTAATTTGCGTTCACCAGTGTCGGAGCTATATATTGCGGAGGTGTTTGGGAGAAATTTTTTTGGTGCACATTTCTCCAAGGTTTGGTTTTAGCTCTTACAGATCTAAAGGTGTGTTGATAGGGTTGGTATCATTCTTCAATGAAATTTGTTCAAGGTTTGGTGCTTCTAAAGTCTATTTTTCAAGTTGCAATGTAAGGAAGAATTGTGTGATTGTACTAGGTGTGTAATTCTTCAGGTGAAAAATGTTGTGAATGAGTTTGTTGGTTTTTAAGGTATTTTTGGAATATTATAGAGTTTGTTTAGGTGACATTTTTTTTTCATGAGTTCTTGTTTGATCAAAGCAAGAATGTGTTTAAATTTTTAATGGTGTTAACATAGGTAATGACTAGTTTTGGTATTTATACTATTGTGATGGATTTTTATTGCTTGTAGAGGCATGTTGTAGTGTGGTGATATATATTTAGGTCCCATTTAGGGAGTAATGTTTTCCACTTTCACTTCTATCCACCACAAAAGTGTTTTGGTGCAGACCTAATTTGAATTTAAACAATTGATGTGCACAACCAACCTTGGAGAATGGTTTCAAGGTTGAATATGATATAAATATGAGTTGAGTTGTTGAGGGATGTGAATATAGACAAGTATTATGTGAATAATGTGAATTTTAGAGAGATAGAGTATGAATTTGAGAAGTGCAATGTGAGCTTTCATGTGTTAGATTGTTGGATGCATTGAGTACAAGGTGTTTACAATTCTTCAATGAAGCTATGAAGGTGTTCATGATATTATGGTGGATTTCTCTATTGCATTGAGATGGATTTCTCTATGTAACTTTCTTCTCTATACTCTTTTATATTTTGGTAGTGAGCCTTTAGCAGTGAGCCTTTCTTTCTTTGTCTAGTGAACCTATCGATAGTGAGCCCTTTATATTTGGCATTGATATTACTTTATATTGTGAGCTAATATTCATCATGGATTTCCCATCTTGGGTTTTCTATTTAAATATTGTGTTCTCTTGTGCATGGTGTTGATTTTATTTATTTTCTATTATTTTATTTTAATGCTAAATCATTATAATAGATTAAGGGTTAATTGAATGAATTTGGATCTAAATGTATGTGAGGGTTTTGAAGCTTTAAGGTACAACTGATTCACCTCCCCTCTTAGTTGTCTTGTACATTCAAAAATTGGTATCAAAGAAAGGTTCCTTAGAAGAAAGCTTAACTTCTTGAGGTGATCTAGGATGGAAAACTAGAAAGAGATCCCTATTTTTGATGGAATGGATTATGCATTCTAGAAGAAAAGGATGGAAGGTTTTCTAGTATATCCTAGATTTTATTTTTGGAAGTTTGTTAAGCATGGATACACTAAACCTAAAAATGTTCCAAGTACAACTGATAAGTTCAAATCCTATGAAAGTAATGGTAAAGCAAGGTGTGCTCTCTTAGATAGTCTTACTAATTCTAAATTAGTGAAAGTGATGAGTATGAAAATTCATAAAGAAATTTGGGAAAAGTTAGAAAGCATTTATGAAGGAGATGATAAGGCCAAAGAAGCTAAGAGGCACAATTTGAAGATCATGTCTAAGAACTTGTGGATTTCTAAAGATGAAAATGTTACAAGATATATGCAAATGGTAGATGAAGTTGTCAACTCCATCAAAGGTTTTTGTGGCAAGTTCAAAGAACCAGAAGTGGTAAAGGAAATTCTCAGAACTCTTCCTAAATCTTATAGCCATAAAGTGCCTTCTATTGAGGAATTTTCAAATTTGAATAAATATACTAGAGATTAGTTGTATGGTTCCTTAACTACTTTTGAGATGAGATAATTTGATACAAATAGTGGTACAAAAGTTGATACTACTTTTAAGGATGGAAAATTAGAGGAGATCAATGAATTAGATCAAGGGGATCCTAATGATATAGAAGCTAACTTCGTATGGAGAATGAAGAAGGGTATTCGTAAGTACAATGGTAATTTTCCTTTCAAATGTTTCAGTTGTGGAAAGATAGGTCACTATGCTTCAAGATGTCCAAACGGAGCTTTGAATAAAAAAAAGGAGAACAAAGGTAAGATGATTATGAAAATTTATTACGTTAGAGAACATACAAGTATTTCTAATGATGAATATTATTATCAAGATGAAGATATTGAATGCTTGTTCATGTCTTTAAAAGATTAATTCGTTTCTTCCAACTCTAAGAGACATGTAAAGGAAAGCCCTTTAGAGACAAAGGATAAGACTAAAGGTACTTTGGTATCTTCTTTTCATGCTAGATGAGAGAAGAACTATTGGATCACTAATAGTGCATTCTCTAATCACATGACAAGTGATAAGAGTAAGTTTGATAAACTTGAAAAATATGATGGAGGATGTGCTAGATTTGGTGATGATACATCTCCTAAGATATGTGGAAAAGGTTGTATCAATTTTGAAGGCAAGCATAATATTGATGATGTTTACTGTGTTAATGGTTTAAGGCATAACCTCTTGAGTGTTGGATAAATATGTAGCAAAGGATACCATCTTATGTTTCAGGATGATTGATGTGAGATCAGAAAAGGATCTGGAACTATGGTTATTGTTGGAAGAAGAAAAGATCGAAATGCTTATTAGCTTAAGGGTATTGATTAGTCATTTCTTTCCTGACTTAGATGGGTAATCCAAAATAGTGGGTTACATGTTTTGGCCAAAATTGACATTATTAAATTACTTTTTAACTAAATATTCTCGCTAGGGGAACCCACCTATAATTGCTAAAACCATGATGAATTTGAAAGACATTTATTTTAAAATTAGTGATTTTATATTTTGTTCATAGATTTCAGATGTAACATGTATTTTTTAAAAATGGAATAAGATTTGCATTTATTTTTCATCCCTTCAAAACTTGTTTTGATAGTAAACATCATTTTTAAGAGTGATGTGTACTTCAGCTAACACATACCCTTTTCTTTAAATGATAAAATTCTATTTTATTGAATTTAGATTTGTAACTATGATATATAGCATGCATTTGGTTTCATAGTTTTTATTAAATTTTTCTTAATTAAGGCTTCTGAAGCTTCCAAAGTAATTAAAATTTAGACATAGGTTTACTTGATAACACATAACATTTTTTGTTGGATCAAAAACATCAATATTAAGGGCATAAATATTTTTTAGATTTTATTTTATAATATTCTATTTTTCCACATGTGTAGAGCAGAGAGCTTGATTTTCGGTGAAAAACCTACATTCACAAGAAATAAAAATTAAATATAATAATCAAATTAAATATATTTAAAGTTACACTTTTTGGGAAGCTTATAATAAGGATTGCATACTTACAAAATATAAATTTTAAATGA
>VDFB02229473.1:0-11212 GCA_007258455.2 Sequoia sempervirens
TTATCAGAAAATATCTAGTCCTTACTACATACTGTTATCTAACTTCTGACTAGAGCGATTTTAAAAATACTACAAAAAAGTCCACCGTGCTTGAGTCACACAAGAGTTGCTATGTTATGTTTTTCTGACAGAAACAACAACAATTTGTGTGTGTCCCTCTTTTGAACCCCTTAATCTCAACCATTTTCAAAATAAATTAGTAGTTTAGAAAGTAGACTCGGAGCACTGCAGTCCTTGTTTTTGTTCCATCAAAAATTTTTGAGTGTAGCTATCCTCAATTTCACGTCCAAGGTCAGTATTTCCTGATTTCGGAAAAAAAAGTGGCCACTTAAGCCTTTTTTTGGGAACCATCTTGGTGCACTTACCCTATAGAAGTAGATGAAAATAAAAGAGGTCCTGGTATTTAATTAGTGTATTTGTCTTGACGATCTAAAAGGTACATATATAGTGTGTTTCCTTTGATTTTTTTATTTTTATCATAGTACATGAATAGGTGGGTTACTTGATTGTTTGGCTAAATGGGCTTATGATGATTTGCATGATTGGAATCTTATGGAAAGGGGTTAGTTACCCCCAAATTTATTACAAAAGTTGGACCAAATTTTAGAGATTGATAGGGCAGTGTAAGGCCCTTGCTTTGTATTTCTCTTTTTGGTTTGAGTAAAATTTTACCCCTCTTTTAGTCAAAGATTATTAGTAATCTTCATTAAGATTATCCACCCAATCAATTAAGATTTTTTTTCTGACATTATTCTATACTTTATATCCCTCACATGATCATTGTAATCTATCTGTAGTTTTAGTTGGGCTTTCTGCCAAAAATGGCCATCATTGCCTTTTATGAGAGACATATTGAATATCGAAAGTGGCTTTTTTGTTAGAAGTGGCTATCCTAAGATAAGATTCCTTTTGCTAAAATGTAACTCATTTTGTACCAACATTATTATTAATGACCATTTTTTTGGGTGATCCCAAGAATTGATCACTTCTATTGATTTACCTTTGTTTGTGAGACATTGTATAAAAATTTAACCAATCTCTCTATTCTTTATATAAAAAAGAGTTAAAATGGCAAGAAATTAAGAGAGACAAGACCTCATGAACATTGCTTCAAATTTTTTAGTGATATTAATGCTCTATTTATCATTCATGTGACAAATAACTCAAACACATGTATGAGTAGTTAGCTGCTTATAGACTATACACATAAAATAACAGCTCTAGGAAAATTCACTATTAGCAACTTACCATGGTGTTGAATTGCTGGTGGTGAATTTTCCTTGAGGTGAAATTGTTGGTAGTGAATTTTTTGACGATGAATTATTGATAGTGAATTTTCCTATTGCCTACTAAACCTATTAAATTTGGGATTATAAGAGAAAGCCAACTATTTACAATATAGAGATCATACACATCCTTTTAATTATTTCAAAATGACTTGGAATATTTTCATTTTTTTCAATATAAAATTCCAAAACTTTGAGTAGAGTATTGGGAATTTAATCCAAAATATGGAGATTATATATCTATATTTTTTTAAAAAAATTGAAATTTATTAAATTTCTTGGCAGTTCCAAAACCGTCGAAAGAGCATTGAGAGTTTAGATTTAAAATATAGAGATTATATAGCTAAACATCGAAAGTGATTTAGAATATATTCAATTTTTTTATTATACAATTTGAAAACTTTGAACAGAGTGTTGGGAGTTCCAATACTAACTTACAAAAATCTACTTAGATGTGTTTATTATTTTCATCATGCATTCAAATTTCATAAAATCAATTCTCCATTAGAGTTTTTGTCAAATCTTGCTATCATTGTTTCACAATTCTCCAAGTCATGCCCTTCTCTCCGTCTCAAGATTAGCAGGACCTCTTGAAGCTCAGATGGTGTGATAAAACCATCACCATCTTTATTGAAAACAAAAAATGCTTCTCTTAACCCTCCCTGCATGCTTTCTTCAGATTCAGCTTCCTCCCACATACTTTGACAAAGTTTGCAAAATCATTATAGCTCATATGCTCCTGTAAACCCATCATGATCTTCATATTATCATCACAAAATTATTGAAGCCCAAGCATTTCCAGCAGACCTAGTACCTCCTCTACACTAACACTTCCATCGTTGTTACTTTCCAAGGCATGAAATATTCTAACAAGCTCTTGTGTTTATAGTTTATGGTGGATTTTGTCATTTTTAGAGTTGTTGCCCCCCTCATCATTCACAAAAATAGAAGGTGGGTGGTGGCCATCTATCAAGACCTTTGAATCTTTTTCTTTGCTAAAGTTGAAAAACTCTATTTTTATCATCTGGATTGCACAAAAATAAATACGAGTATAGTAGAATTGCAGAAGGAAAAATATGGCTGAAAGGGTAGTACTTTCCAAAAATATAAACATGAAATAAACAAGAAAAACTATAGAGTTTCTAATGATATCAAGCACCATCTCCAGGGCTATCTGCAAAGGATTGAATTAGGTGACAACCACAAATTCTTGCAACCAAATGCATAGATAAAAGTGTTGGGAGCTACTTGTGCTCTACAAAATGGTGGTTAATGCAATGTACAATTTCTTGTTATAAAGCCTTTTTTATTGATTGTTAGAGTTTTCATGAAGTAGGCTAGAAACACCCACCTAGTATCTATGCTTTATTTGAATTCATTGTTTATAGGAATGCAATTTCATTTAAGAAAGGATTAAGGTGGTGTTGGGAAGGTCACTAGATGCATTATTATCGCTTGCCTTTATTTGGTTGTTGGGAAAAATTTCCCATGTTTTTGACTTTGTTAGGAGTTGGGAATGTAGGAGGATTTTTAGAGGAAAGAATGACACAAGTTCATAGAGAAATAAAGAAAAATAGCGTTGAAGAAGTTGGTCAAATTTGATGGGTGTCTTCACAATTTTGCTGTAAAAAATAGCCTATAAATTTTTAAGATTGTATTGAGGATAGATTTATTTTATTTTACATTTCCAACCATAATAAACTTGAGGGTTGTAGTTGCAATATATACCATATTTAAATATGGAGTAATATGTTTAATGGGCTAATAATTTTTTTATTGCAATAATTTTTTTTAAAGAGATAATTTTGTAAAAGTATTTTTTTAAGTATATGAAAAATAATATATAATATATGTATTTTAGTAAATATATTATTTATAAGATAGAAATGAGTGAAGTATTGAAGGATTTTTAAAGATCTAAAAGGTATGAATCAACCAAAGAAATTTTTAAAGTTTCACAAAGGTTAGACTTAAACAAAAATAAGTAAAAATGATATTTGAAAAGGATTGAGCTTATTAAAGGCCAAATTCATGGAAACATGCCTGAACAAGAGAAATAAATACAAAACATCATTAATAATAACGAAATGGTGAAAGGAGAATGAAAGCATAATATTAAAAATAAGGCTTCTTGAATTGGAGAAAATTGGGGACGTGTTATGGAGGCCACAACATTAAAAATCTTTATTGAAAATCATGAGATGAGCTAACCATGTTTTCGACACCTTTTAATCATGGGATATTTGAAGCTTTTTATGGTGAGAATTTATGCTCAACTATTATGTCATCAATATTATAGTGTACAAATGTTGGTGATATACAAATTCAACATATAGTTTCAAATAGATGCAATGATTTCAAATTTAATAGTTATTTTAATATAGGATACGTATTTGCATGCCATTTAATTTTGTAGGATATAGTTTCATTAGGCTACAATTTTAGTGGTTACATGAATATTAACTTACATAAGGAAGAATCAAGTCTATTAGAAATTTAGTGTGGTTGTCGATGATGATGCACCTTATGATTGATTCTTCTTATCCTATTCGTTGTCATTTCTATCTCTTTGACCCCAAGTGATTTGATCCTCCTAATTTCATCTTTATATCCTATGAGATATGTTTTTTTTTTTTTAATGTAAATTTGCTTATTTTCTTATATCTCATATGACACTTTCCTATTCTTAAATGATCTAATTTAGAATTTTTGATATTGATTCATTGTCCTCATCATTGGGGGCATCTCATTGCCCTTTAGATGCATGTGCTTATAGAATTACATTTTCCTATCCCATCTTATGATTGTTAGGTGATGTTACCCATGACACTTGCTTCATACTTATTGAGCTTTACATGATAGTGTCCTTTAAATAACACTTTTTCTCTTCCCCTCCAATACCTTTCATCATTTGCATGGAACCAATTAGAGGGGAATTTTCTAATTTTTTTTATATCTATGGTTAAGCTAATCATCCCATGGTTATAATACCTTTTATGTTATCAAACATTATTTCATCATTTAAGCTCCTTCATAGCCATGCATTGCTTTTTGTTTTATAGGCTCCTTAGTAGCCATATCCTTTGCAAGGTCTTGCATAATCATTTCACTATTTTTTTTGCATACTCCATATATATTTTTTACTCTTTTTTGTTTGTGTACTAGCATTATTTCATAGTTATTTTTATGATTATTTGAAATTTTTGTTGAATTCTATGTAGAATTTTGTGATTGTAAAGTATTAAATATAAGGAGTGCTTGTGGAATCATAATCCATATTCTTTATAAGAGTGCATGTTATTTACTTTCATGTTATCTATTTGCTTATTTTAACATGTATTATTCATAGCAATTCATATGTAAGTGAAAAAGTGGAGGTGAAATGTAAGTGAAAATTGTATAACTTACCTTTTTTTGCTTTGTTTTAGAATTTTCTTTGACCCATATTTCATAATTGTAATGGTTAGTATATAAATGACATGATCTTTGACAAATATTGACTCTACATCTTAAAAATTTGAACAATTTATAGTTTTACTATTCCATGTTTATAGATCGATTCCACAATTGCAAATTTAAACTAAGCTCAAATTTATAGTAAACTCAAATCTTTAATTATAAATTTGACCCCTAAATTCTTTCAAATAAAATTATAGGTCTAATATTAATTCCTTTTTAACAAATATAAATTAAATTAGATCCAAAGAACATATTTGACATCAAAAAGCATTAATAATAATCAATTAGACATTTACATTTATAGTTTTCTTTAATTTACCTTCTATATTTAGAACATTTCTAATTTATAGAGTGGCAATCTTATTTATTAATAATAATTATTTAAGTGAATAGTTAAAATAATAAATTGGTTATCTAGAAGAACTCTAATTTGTAGAGTGACAATCTTAATTATTAATCATTGTTTAGGTGAATACTTAAAATAATAAAATATACAATTTATTAGTATTTAGAAAAATGGTTTTAATAAGTTAAGTATGGATTTTGAAAGGGTCAAAACTCTTGTACAAAAGAAATATTAAACACTAAACACAACAAAGTATATTCAAAAAGACAACCATACCAAAAACAAGACACTACAAATCCAAACTCAAAGTGGTTTGAAACAAATTGTTCGAAACAATTTTTTCTTAACCATAGAACAAAAATTCTACTGGCCTAAACAAGATTCATAGATCCATCATCCAATCCTACAACCTTAAGAGGTATTTAAAAATATTTTACTATAGAGAATAAATAATTTTATTTTTGATTTGGGTTGGTTGGGGCGCACCAGGCATTTGTTGTAGTGAAATATAGAAGCAATGCTTAAAGGCCCCTAATATCAAGCTACCGTTCTAGGCCCTTCCCATGGTTCATTGAACCATGTATCTGATATTAAACTGATAAGAACAAATACTTCACTTGATCTTAGCCAAAAGGCCAAGAAAGGTATGTTTTTCTTCTATGCTTCCTTCCCTTTTTCTATCCACCTTCTTTTCCCTTTGATCTACCCTGCATAGATGTGGGATAAAATTTGAATAGAAGTATATCAATTCCTCCAAGAGTCCAAACAATAAAATGAGGAATGTAAGACTATCAGAGTCACGGATCAAGTTGAGGAGCTTCAAATACTTATAAACTAATATAGAAGTTCAAATTTTCTATTGAAATATAAATTAAAACAATCACCCCCTATAAAATTATTATAATTTCATATTGAAATAAA
Source organism: Sequoia sempervirens (assembly GCA_007258455.2). NCBI lineage: Eukaryota > Viridiplantae > Streptophyta > Pinopsida > Cupressales > Cupressaceae > Sequoia > Sequoia sempervirens. Next base: position 6,013 of record VDFB02229473.1, read on the forward strand.
CGTCTCAATTACAATTATAAAGACAATGCTTTCCATTGTTCTCTTTGAAAATTAGAAAATAAAATTTCTATACTAGAAATACAAGATCTATTGAAGGGGCTAATCTTATTAGGATTTAGTAAGGTTTAAATGTTAGAAGGTGTGGTTAGATCATATTTAATTTCTAGATTTATTTTTTGTGAATTATTATTTGGAAATATAAATATATTGAAAGGGAAAGGAGAACCTAGAATTCAGCTTACATCATCCTATATTTTTCTTGATAACTTGATGCAAGCACAAACTACTATTCCCTTAAAGCAAAAAAATACATAGTTCATTTCCCATCTCATTAACCTTTAGAGGAAAGGTAATGTTGTTTATATGGGTATATCTTGTGAGGATCATGATGGGCGAAAGTGGCAATATGATGGCTTCATTGGTGGCGACTATTTTTGCCAAATTGATGAAACAAAAGGGTTTTTAAAGGAGATTCTTGGCTTTCGACCAATATAAATTATGCTTTACTTTGAATTAAACAAGTAATTATTATTCAGTTTCTATTCAAATTACGACTAAAGTTTTGATTGATGGGCTGATTGAAAAACATCTATAGCTTTCAAGTATGATAATATCACATTTTGAATCAAAACATGTGTCACATTAGATTGCTTCACATACTATAGGATTACAAAGAACTGAATTTCATTAAGTTTTTGACCAAGTTAAGATTGGTCCAGACATGCGAGTTTTTATGTCCTTTTAAAAAAGTTCTAATAAAAATTCATAATTAATTATTTGCTTGAAATAGTACAAAAAATATGCATCACATTGGAGATAGGAGTCCTCTACTTATATCCTAAAATATTATAAAAACATATTTATCATTTTATTGTGGTTTAAATTGGTCCAGAAGGACAAGAAACCTACTTCTTATTTTTCCACTGGGAATTTAAGTACCAACGCATTGAAATTTCAATTTTCACACCAAATGAATTTAAAAAAAAAAAAAACCTAATAGTTTAGAAACTACATTCGATTTTCTATGGATTCTATTCTTACATATTTTTGAGAATAATATGAAAACTTATTGTTAAATTTTTTTTCACGTCAAAGTTTCCTAACTCGATTTTTTTTTGAATTTTTTTACCATAAGGAGCTTGTTTTTTCCATGATGATCTGGACATACCCATATATCTAAATAAATTTCAGCAGCGGGATATAAATTAACATTTTAAGAACACAAAAAAAAAAAGAATAGAAGAAAGATAGACATAAGAGAAGAGACACCAATATATGTGGGGAAAACCCTTTCGGGTAAAAAACCCCACACTCCAAAGTATCGAACCAATGTATTAATCTACAACAACAAACATGTTACAATACACTTGCAGGCTCAAAGCCTTAACATGGAGATTTACATCTTGCTCCTCTGGAAGAAAAACTGACAGCACAATCCTACATAAAACTCTCCTCACAAATGTCTCCTCAAGCCTTCAATTTATAGGAGTTCCAATACAAGAAACCACCAAAATGGAAACTCAAAACCATGAGTTACAACACCTAGTCATGGAGAATCAAATCCATTGTAATATAGAAAGATACTCAAATCATAACTGACTTCTCCAAATATGGCACTCCATTTTTGGCTCCTAAAATCATGCTTTCACAATCTCCTAAAATCTCGCTTTTCAAGTTTCCAATTGTAATTTCCTTTTTCAAGCTCTTTCCATTTTAGCAACTCTTACACACCTTACAAGTTGTCATTGTTGCATTTAGCAACTTCCATGACACTAAGTGATAAAAAACAAATTGCCAAAATACAAATAAATAAATAATTCAAATATTAGAACTTGCAAGGTGTATGACACACCTAATCCTAGCATTCTCCCATTTGTTGTGTATACCTTGATAGATCCAAAGGGAAACACAACCAATCTATGAAACAACAAGGTTACCAGGCTATCTCAACTGAACTCCACTGTGCTCACAAGCTTTATAGAAGCACTTGCAACATCTTCCTAGTGATCACCAACATGACCAAAGATTAGGATTAAAAAAACATGATGAAACACTAGATACACCAATGTATCTAACTTCAAACATATTACTAGAACACAACTTTGAAGTCCAAACTTCCTCCAAAACAAAATCGATCATGAATGCTCCAAAAATAGTTAGAATAACAACCACAACTAGCTATTTACATCCAACTAAAAAACTCACCATTGATAGAACTTTTACACATGGCATATCCAACCCATAATGCAACTCTTATCCTTGTATAATCCACTGTCATACTCAAAGTTACCATCTTCCATGATAACAAACACACCAAAGCCAATGATGTGAAAAAAAATCTGAACACCCTTGATATTGTAGTCCAATGAAAAAAAATATACCAAAGACATACATACATCCTAGGAATCATACTACTACAAAATAGAGCATACTTCCACAAATAATTTTTTTCTTACTCTCTCACCTTTGATCTCCTCCACTTCTCCCAATCCCTCCACATCTCAAATGATATACATTAAAAGAACACATATTGTTGCTAAAAAAACAATAAAGTACAACAATAGTAGATGACCACAAACCTAGTGATCATACTAGATGAATACAAACCTCTAGGAAGAGACATGTGACCATAAAGAGAAAATGAAAACCATATCAAGTCCTTCTACCAACACCAACAAGTGTTGAGTTGTGCCAAGTAAGATCTCCTTCACAAAACCCCAACTAAAAAAGCCTTAAAAACACCCAACTATTCAATCTCAAAAGATCAAATGAAACATATATATCTCAAATAACCAAAAAGGATGTAAGCTTGTCTAACCAAGTTAGATCAAACTTAAAAGATTCATTCCACATATAGTAAATTAGCCAAATAACATCTTCAAAACTTCTCATAAGTCAAATCATATACCTAAGAAGATAACCATGCCAAGTGGTCCTCAAATGAACCCCCTAGAACTAGAAACTATAGCTCAAGATCGATATCCATGAGAAATAAAAGCATAAAACAAAATGAATCTGAAATAACATGGTCCAAATACTTATCAGATCATTTTATGCGAAGTGAACTGAGAGTGGGGAATGAGAATGATCCACTGAGATAGACCATGTAACATAGAATCTCTCCAAGAACAATCTCCTCAAGTTCAAACATGAACTCATGTCCATAACAAGAGAAGACTCCTTGGTCTTTCTACTGAAATTTCACCATTCCAACACATGATCCCCATAACAAGAGATCTCTAGCCTCACCTCAATTCTCTCTAGTATCGATGACCATCCCTCAACCAGTACATGCCAACTTCAAATGTATCTTACAAAATCATGAAGCTTCAAGAAAATTATTAAAATTCAAAACAAAAGAGAACTTCACCATACCAATGTCAAAGCTCCCACTATACATATGTAGAATCCAGAAACACACATGAAATCATCATCTAACATCTACTCCTAGGAGATTACTACCTACTCCAACGAACATATCTTGCCAAAGGGGCACTATCATGCTAAAACTCCAATCTTAGAAATAAGAATCCATCATGGCACAATACCATCTCCAATCACATGAAGATAACTATCCTCTAACAATGGAACTCAAGATGTCAATAATTTCACAACATATAAGAATCATAATCCAAAATTCTTACCATGACACCTACAACCATGTGATAGATCCACATCACTGCCAAAGTTCCCACTGAAACTGCGATAACGAGCTTATCCATGACATCATGATAAACATGCTACAAGTCCCAATAAACAATTATCTATGCACTCTAATCATCCATACTCTCATCCCAATGCAACATACCAATGCACAAATGACCACAAAAAAGTCCAACTAAAAAATTCTGCATAAATATTGAATCAATCATGTGGATATAGATAGTCTACATCTGAGTCATCTCACAACAATCAAATAGGTGATCAACCCACAAAACTGCATAGCTTGTGGATCTCAAACATGAAACATGCAAACTCATCATCACATAGGTAACTTGCAAACTGAGATAACAAGAAGATAACATGTAGACCACAAGAATCAAACACCAAATCAACCACAAATCTGATTTTCCAAACAAGTCCACATATGAGTAGCCATAGTCAAGGAACCCATAAAGAAAATACTATAGAAATGATGAGTGACTAATCACATACCAACATCTCCACATCGAGAAAGCTACAAACCTCCTCACACCATGCACAAAGCATACATCCAAACCTACAACTATCTTACATTTGGAAGCACCCCCAAGGAATCATAATATGAAAAATAGTTTATTCGCATATCTACAAAACCACGAGTTTTGATTAACCGTGTAAAACCTGCAAAACCACCATGTCACTGACACACATGCAAATCCATATCCGCTTATCATTTGGAGGACCCACAAGTCTGAAAACCACCAATAACAGCTATACCAGAACAATGAAATAACACAAATAAGCATAACCATAGATTTTGAATAGAAAATCTACAATACTGTCAAATCAAATGAATATGAAATTGAGACATGCAAGTACAACCAACCAAAAGGACGTAGAGGTCTAGGAATTCTAGGCCCACTTGTAGGCCAACTCCATAACCGCAACTAGGTACATGCATACGAAGGAGCTAGGTTGATTCAAAAGCTTTTAGATAATCCAATGATCAACTCCACAACCTACATGCATTTGAGGTTAACAAAAGAATGCCTTCCAATGCAAGGGACTAAAACCAAGAACCCAACATAAGCACATTAAACCATAGTCATGACAACCCAATTTTCTCCATGTGATCAAGGAGCCAAGAACAAACACCCAACATAAATATTTTTTTGCAGATGATCATAGAATGAGAGAGAATAACCACCATGCATGAGGCTTATTACATACTATCAAATAGGATCTCTAAATCAATCTCATATTAAATCTAACCACATGATCAAATCCGTAATACTCCATCTTCTCCATCCTTCAAATGCCTCCTATAACCTAAAAATAGGATCAACTACAAGACTTCCACTCAAACAAGGATTAATAATTAGCCAATTCCTTCCCACAAATTTCCTCAAGCTTGCAAGGCTAAGAAATCAAAACAAAAGAAATACCCAAAACCTTAAACACTATGGAACCAACACATGCAATATCATGCAACCATGGAACCACCATAGCTCTCTGATACCAATTGAAAGGGAAAGGAGAACCCAACATGCACCTTACA
>VDFB02229475.1:0-26675 GCA_007258455.2 Sequoia sempervirens
TATCAAAAACTTTCTAAATATTTTAAATTTTAATTCAAAAAAACTTTGGTTTGAAATTGATTGATCAAATAAAAGTGTTTTCAATGTAGAAGAAGAGTAATATAAGGCTAGAATTTTCTTAAAGAACAATTATGATATATATATATATATATAACAATAAATAATTATATCATAACCAAATTGTGTAAATACAATATATAAAGTCATCTAGAGATGCAACAGAGGCGAACATGTAATCAGGGACCTAATCGGGAGCCACATCGTCATGTGGTGTAGAACTGGAAAACTGATCAATGTTGTTGAACCTGAAAGGAATGCTACCTAATCCCATGAGCAATGTATGAAACAACTCATTTTTGACACCTCTTCTTATGTTTTTGGTAGGCAACTCACTACCACCCCATGAATGAGGAGTTCTATCCTCATTTCATGGAGGTCGAGAGCCTCCTTCATTCATATTTATGTATGCCTTGTTGATCTAATTCATTAGTCAACTTCATACAGTCTTATGTTCATTGTGCTTATTTTCAATCTTCGTATTTTCAGGTTCCTTTAGTATGACATTCAAATCTTGTAAGTATATTAGTATATGCGCATGGAGATGCATGAACCAATTTGTAATTGAAAAATCAACAAAGATGTTGACATAGGTTGGCACCTAGTATGGTGGCCATACCTTTTACAAATCAATGTAGCAATGGTAATAGCTTGATTACAATATTGAATTGTTTGTAATTTATATGTATAACTTCATTTTATTTTTTGTCACATATGTAGTATACTTTAGTGCCCTTATCAATTTATACTTATGAAGATGAAAGAAATTCGAGAGATCATAATATAAAATAATTGCAACTATGATTTTTGACATATCATTCATAATTTTACTAATTGGTAAGTTGGATTTGTAGAGGAGAGAGTGTCAAGGGAGGAAGCTACTTTGAAATTGTATAGAATGTGCCATTTTTCATTCAATTTTGTACGAAATTACAAAATATTTGTTGATTTGAAGCCATTGCAATTGATCTATTTTATCTTCTTTCTCATTTCTCTTGTTTGTACTTGTTTCTCACATTTAGGAGACTTAAATTACACTATCATTATTTTCATTATATCCATACTTTCTTTGCTTTAATTAGCCAAGAGGCTTTATAATGAAAGCACAAACCTGTGTAAACAAAAACCCTTTAGGTTGAATTGAAAGAGACTATTTGATGGAATGAATATATATATTATAAATGATGATGTTAAATAAATCTCCTAGTTTAAATTTTAAGAATATCAATTATAGTGCATGCATGCACTATAATTACACATGCACTATAATATCAATTATAATTACTTATGCAATATATATTTTTTAGATTATGTGACCAAGTAGCATGATCCCTATAAACTGCATAAGGCCATAAATTTTAACATGATAAACTTTTAACATGACTTTATGGCTACTTGACACGCCTATCTGACAACACCACGGGGTGTGAGACTCATCCTGACCAAATAACCTCCTGGCACAGGAAAGATTTAGCCAACTAAGCTAGGACTCTGCCCCTACACATGCAATAATTATGCATGCAATTATATATATATATATAGGCCAAGAGATATCTTTTTAAGCATTTATTTTAATTAATTCTGTCACATAAGAGTGCATAGGTGCCTCAAGACACAAACTGATTTAAAAAATAGATATTCTAATTTTATAAATATTATTACTGTTATATATATATATATATATATATATATATATATATATGTATATATATATATATGGTGTATATATATATATATATATATATATATATATATATATATATATATATATATATACTAGTTTCACATACACTTATGTGACATACCAACCTCAAGAGTATTCCCCTACAAAGATAAATAACACTAAAGAAGGTTCAACACACAAAACTACTCCCTCAAGCTCCAATTTATATTCTCATAGGCTATGCAAAGAAAATCATGCATGGTTTTACAAAACCATGTGCAAAATTTCTCACCGAAAGTCTAAAAATAAGCTCTCACCTCCAAAATGAAATCCCCTATTTTTGACCCTTACAAATGTCTTAAAATTTGAAAAATGTGATGCCTAAAAATAGGCCTTTCATAATATACCACTATGTGGACATCTTTTGACATCTAATAAACCAAATTTCAAAGCACCAACAATATGTAAGAGCTGTAGGAAAAAATAAAATAAAAATAACTATTATGGAAAATATGCAGCAAGGTTGAGACACCTCATTTCCCAACATATCTATACATTATTAACAAATTTAATTATTAATTAAAATAAATTATATTTCTAAAATTATAAAATAATATTAAATTAATAAATAAATATTTACAAAACAATATTACATGAATTTATTATTTATTATATAATATTAAATTGAATTAATAATGTAAATATAAATAATCATAATTAAGAATGGAAGCTTGCTAAAAATAGAGTGAAGCTTCCTAAAATGGTTTAAATAGAGGTCGAATTAACAAATTTGTGCGCCATCTTTGTACTAAATATTTCCTTCCTTTCCACCCCCTTCTATGTTATTGTGTTTGTTTAGCTTGGCTCAAGGGTGTGGCCAAATGATTACCTCATTGCTTTCGCCCTGCATTACAGGATTGTGGGGTTTGGTTTGGCCTTCAACGGAAAGCTCACGGATTCCAGATTCACCCAAAAATCCAGTGGGTTTGGATGTTCGACTACAGGAGTTGAAGAAACGGCTATTCAGAGAGAATGTTAAGAAGCTGGGAGTGAGAGCAATGGGTGGCTGTAGCAAAACAGCTTTGGCAGCTGCTCTATGCAGAGATCCAGAAATAAGAGGTGCGCTAACTCCCTTTCGCTTAATATGGCTTCAACTAAAAGATAATTTCTATAGATTTCACGAAGTAAAATACACGAATCCATTTCCTTGACCGCTTATATATGATGTCCAACCCTAAGGTCGAATGCATAAATGGCAGGTGACAGATGAGACTTGCCCTCACTGCTTGTCCTTCTCTTAAAATACAAAACAACTCCGTATTCCTCTTCCTCAAGATAGCTAGGCTGTATGGTTGATCCTCGAAGCCTAGAGTATGAAATATATTGTTCAGGCCTGTTGTTGGTTGATACCTCCTTTCATATTTCCTTTGATTTAGCGCAGCCCCTTCTCAGGCCTTACCCGTCTGCATGTAAACTCCTTACCTTTTAATTGCTTCCAAACTTCATTTTATTTACAATGACTTATATTGCAATAGCTCCCTGATCATTCGTGGTTATGTTGGAGTTCACAATCTAAAAATAATGAGAACTTTTCTGGATAGACTTGTTATATATAATCCAGTTGAATCACTGTTTGATATTGATAGGCAAAATCCTAGGGCTAGAATCTTTTAAATGCTTTGAAATCGCAGATTAAGAACATACGAGTTTAGACCTTTGTAATGGCATTATGATCTCTGAATTAGGTTGAAAAGGGGATGAAATATTAAATTAAATATACAATCTCTAAGTGGGGATCGAATATCATTCATCATTAGAGTCTTTTACTCAGTAAACTAATGTTCAAGTTGGCTGTTTTGAGTCTTGGAGATCTGAGAGTTTAGAGTTCTTATAATGCAATCTATGTCAATAGACTATCAGTTTAAAATGCATTATGGAAGCCTTTGCTGAGAAAATTACCTTCCATATCTAACCAGTAATGATGACATAAGATTTGCGCAAAACTATTACAACAGATGCACAATTATTATTGGCAAAGGTCTAGTCATCCTTGCTTCGTATATATATATAATATTGCTTCTTATAGAATAGTGGAATTAAGAATTATTGTCGAGTTATCTTTACATCATTAAAGTGGATGAGGAATTTTCTTTCTAAATTTTTAAGAGGATATATGGTACTATTATTTTATTCTAGAATTGAGATGGTTTAAAACAAATGTATGCTTTTGATTTACTCATTAAGTAGAATGCTAAGTTATGCTGTAAGATAACTTACTTTTTATTTGAAACCAAAAAGGTGATTATTGGTTAATAAAGAAGTAATATTAGACCATTTTAATGAAGTATTAATTGAAAGTTTTGATTAAAGGTCATAAGTTGATAGAAATGATGTATTATTTCAAGTAAAGATGAAATATCAAAAGAAGATGATCAATTAATTGTACAATCTTGCTATCGACCAAGAGGTCTTTTGTAAGAGAAATGATTCCCATATGCATTGCTACGTTGATGGCTTTTGTATTTAAAATATTGAAATTATATAATTCCCTATCTTTATTCCTTGAGTATTTGGAAACGTGTCACTTTTGTATGCTTGCTCATGTGGAAAATGTGTAATTTGATAATTTAAATTTTGGAGGTTATTACATTTGAAATAAAGAAACGTAACAAAGTAAAGTTGCGAGGACACACAAACAAATAAAAATAAAACCTAAAGTTTAAGCTTTGGCTTCAGCGCCTCCTACAACCATGTCAACTTGTCATAATGCAAATTCTTGATGGCCAAGCACACTTATTTAGACTTACAACTGCCACCTCAACACATAGTCCTGAGCTCACATGAATCGTTCGTGGTATTGTCAGTCTCATTCCACGAATCCCACTATACGTACTACGTTCAACATTGATTAAAGATAGGTCAACTCCTCAAAATTTCCCAGAACAAAAGTCTACGCTTCTGGCCAATGAATTCAACACAGGCGACTATCAACACCTACGAACAATAGGGAAAGACTCCCTCTTTCCAAATATATTCTTAACTAGCAATCATACCCTCGATGTGCAATGGCAAGACAAGAGGTGTATGGTCAATTAGGGAAAATTTTGTTCATTTTTGCATACGCTTGTGCACTAAGGAGGTCAATTGGTAGGCAATTTAGAAGCAAAATGGATATTGTTTGTGCACAAAGGTCTTAATGGAGTAAGTGATATAACTTCAAAGCAACAAGTGATCCAAACACACTTTCCTCTAAATCAAGAAGATAATCGTGTTCCATCACCAATGACTACGTTTGCAATAGAGAGAGAGAGGAGAGTCAGAGGAGATAGGAGATAAAATGGAGATGGAGAGAAAGATAGAGAGAGATTACAGAGAGAGAGAGGGGAGATTGATAGATAGAGATGGAAGAGGATAAAACATATAGAGAGGTGGGAGGGAAAGAATGAGAGCATGAGAGATAGATAAAGATAGAGATAGGAAGTGATATATAGAGAGAGGTAGAGAGCGATAAATATAGGGGTAGAGAGATGGAGATATAATTAACTATTATTTGTAATTTCATTAAAAAACATAAATAATAATAAAATCAAAGTTAAATCTTAATTAAAAATTAAAATATAATAAACGAAATGCAAAAATTAAATATCATTTTCAAAATGGTCTACCAATTGATCTCATGTAAAATACAAAAATATTTGCAAAAATAAACCAAAATTTCCCCATTTGACCTTCCACACATCTAAAATTTGGACTATTTTTTGCATACATTTGTGTAGTACACGAGGTCAATTGGTAGGTCATTTAGCAAATGATTTTGTTTGTGCAATAATGGTCTCAATGGAGAAGTGTACTTCAAGTCAACAAGGATCCAAATATGACTTCTATAAATCAAGAAGATAATCAGGTTCCATCATCAATAGACTCATGTTATGTTTGCAATAGGGAGAGAGAAAGAGGGAGAGATAGAGATAGAAAGAGGAAGAGTTAGAGGGGGGAAGAGAGAGAGGGGGGGGCTAAGGAGATAGAGATAGAAATGGAGATGGAAATGGATGGAGATGGATATGGAGAAGGAGAGGTAGGATAAATATAGGGGTAGAGGGATGGAGATATTATTAATTATTATTTGTAATTTTGGAAAAAGACATAAATAATACAAATATATTTGAAACTTAAAAATCTTAATTAAAAGTTGAAATATAATAAATGAAATGCAAAGTCAAAACATATTAAAATAAAAATATTAATAAAAAATAATTATTTAACAAAATGAATAACTAATAATTAAATTAAAAAGTAAAAATATTTTTAAAATTAATTAAAAATGATTTTTTTAAGACTATAGGAACCCTATAAAATATAATGTGTTTGGTAAACTTTTTTCATGTGACCGGTAATGCTAGCAACCACAAGCATGATGGGGAGACTAGACCTCGTGACCTTTTTCCTGCAACAGGATGTTTTAACAGTCGAGCTAAGCCCACCACCCCATTAGAAATGAAGTATTAATAAAATGTATACCTAAAAATTATAATTTATATATTAAAAATAATGTTAACATTAATTGAAAGACAAACTCAATATTAACAAATAAAACATTATTATAAAATTGAATGTAAATATAGGTAAATTAGTAAATAAATAGAATATTAAAAATTAAAAAAGTCACAGGTTATTCAAAATAATATAAATTTTTTAAATTATAGGTATGAGATTTGTAAGATTTTTGAATTCAAAGATCAAATTTTAAAATCAATATTTTTTCTTTCAATTATCTAAATTATTCTATATAAATTAAAAAATTGTCTTTAAAATTGATTTTAATATATTATTATGTGTAAAAAAAAATTTACTTCATAAAATAAAATAGTAAACAATATATAAATGAAAATAAATATATTTAATTATTTTGTTATATAAATAAATAAATTGTCATTAAAATTGATTTTAAAATATTATTATTGGTATTAAATTTTTTTTTTTATAAATAAAGATAATATGAAATAGTAAACAAAATATAAATGATAATAAATATAATTTAAAATTGATTTTAATGTAATCATAATATTATTTATATATTATCTAATATATAATATAAATATAAATATAATAAAAAAAATATAAATATTATGCTATTTATATATTGTACAATATAATATAGAATACAAATATAAACATAATAAATAATATAATATAATATATATATATATATATATATATATATATATATATATATATGTGGGTGGATGGGTGGGCTCCCCCTCGCCCCTCACACAGGCACTGGGTGTCTAGGTGGTCGTGAGGAGGACGGGACGGACGGGTGGCACTCGGGCTTGGCTTGTGTCTGTCATACCAACCTGCTAAATTTAGCGGAATGCGGAGGTTCATTGTAGGTTAATCGGCTGTTATTTAGTTCAAATTTTTTGGAGTGGGTTTAGAGGCATGATGGGCTCAATTATCACTACGCCATCTGAGGGACACGTAGCGCACGGTTTCCCTTGTTCTGTGCGCGGACGTGCCGTGTGGTAATCACCATAACTTGCATTGATCACAGTTCTCAGTTGAAGAGACGGGGGATGTATTTCTACTCATGCAAAGGACAGTTTTGCATCGCCATTAATCTGTTTCCGTATACGATGTCTGACGGACCATTATTCAGGTTGTATATCAAACTCATGAAGTCCGTTCCTAAATTTAGGTTCGGCTCCTTGGTTTTTGCCTTTGTGTTTATGTTGCAGGGTGCATCGGGCATTTCTCTGGCAATGGAGCGTCAGTCGAAGTCAAAGTTCACCATTATCATATCGGCGGAAGGTCTTGAATCCTTCGGTGTCGATACTCCTGTCTCCTTAACGGCAACGGAAAGGCAAATTGCCTTTCGGGAGGTAACAGACCAGCGTCTAAAACGCATCTTGCTCGAGGACGACCCGGCGTCGGTTGCAGCAGTGAAGATGGTCCTTGGAAAGGGACATTTAGAGCGTAAAGAATTCGCCCGTGACAATGCCCAAATTTCATCCAGGTTTCTCGCCTCGCTCTTGGATATTGCTACCCAGAAGACAATGGCTAAAGAATTGATGGTGCGAATGTTTCGGAATGACTTGCTCGGGGGCATCGACATTACTCTGAAAGCGGCTCTCTCGGGGAAGGGCATACCGCGCCCTGCGGACCTTGCTTCCATGTGGGAATCGGATGATGCGATCAAGATTTATCCTTATCTTCTGGATCTCAAAGGCCCCGAATTATCTCGGCATCGTAAGCTTGCAGAAGTGGCAGTGGAGTTTCTGAAGCAAAAAGTGAAGTTAGTGTCGGTGGAGGGAACGGACTAGGTGGAAGGTTTCATCTGTTTTGCAGAGGTTAACGGTTTCTGGTGATTTAGTGGGGAATGGTTGCTGTCCGTCAGGTTTTTTTTGCTTGTTCTTGTCTTGGTTTTAGCTGTTTCTTCGAACTGGTGATAAGTTTTTTGTAAATTTGTGGAAGATAGACTATGTTTATATCCCTTGTTCGGTGCTTCCAATATGGAACTGGATTGAACTCTTCCTTGTTAGTTTTTTGGCTGACTGAAGGTTATCAATGAAAATTATTCCTGCATAGCAGACGATTATATATTTCTCTAAATATATACAAAATCTTCACCTTACGGATCAAAAAAATTTATCATAAAAAAATCAGAGTCCCTTACTACATATTGTTATCTAACCCAGTAGAGATTGATTTTAAAAATACTACTAAAAGTCCCACGCTTAGATTAGCGAGGTCACACAAAGTTGCTATCATTATGTTTTTTAAAGCCGAAACAACATGAATTTGTGAAGTAATGTCCCTCTTTTACGAAGACATCTTAATCTCAACCATTTTTTTCAAAATAAATTAGTAGTTTAGAGAAATGGGCTTCCGAACAGCTACTTGGAGTCCTTGTTTTGTTCCATCTAAAATTTTTTGAGGAGTGTAGCTATCCATAGAAATTTCAAGTCCAAGGTCGGTATTTCTAATTCGAGAAAAAGTGGCCACTTAAAGCCTTTTTGGGAACCATCTTGAAGAAGTGCCTTACCCACAACTAATTATGGTTATTGGTACATTCTAAGACAATACATATAGGATACACATATAGTGATTTTGCAGGCAGTCTTGATGACATGAAAAGTACTTCTAGATATGTTTTACATTTAAGGACAAATCTGATTTCATGGGCTTCCAAAAAGCAGTCCATTGTTAGCATTTCATCTACAGAAGTAGAGTATGTAGCAACAACTAAAACAACATGCCATGCAGTTTGACTACAAAGAATTTTGATGGATCTTGCACATGTGGAAAAGAATAACTACTATCTAATGTGACAATAACTCATCAAAAACATTGTGTAAAAACCATCATGTATTTCATAGGAAAAGCAAACATATTGACACTCACTATCATTTCATTCACAAGCTTGTCAACAATAGTGAAATCACACATCATTTTTATGGATCTAAGGATCAACTAGCAGATATCTTCACCAAACCACTGGGAAGAGTTGTGTTTGAATTTTAGAGACAACACGTAGGCTGCATTAGTGCTGAAGAATGTAATAGTTGAGATTATGGAGGAGTGTTGAAATATCTCTAACTAATCTCCACTCTTCTAGCAGTTAGGTTGTAGTTGCATTTATGACATTCTTAGTTAACTCTAGTTTGAGTTTTTGGCTATTTTTTAGTAATTCCGGTTACACAATTAGACGGTGCATTGCAATCTATTTAATGCTTTTGTTAATGATGAGAAGGTAGTTTAGATGTGCCTGCTTTTTTCCAATTTTGTCTCTGCTCATAATTTCTACTCCACGAATTTTGTCAAAATCCATCGTCCAATCAAAAGAAATGAAACCAAACAATACCCATACAAATCAAAAGCTTCCAACAAATTTTCCAATCCAAACAAGGTGGTATGACTAATGTACATGGTACAGACTTGTTGGAAAGTACAACCTCACAAAGAAATTCCAACTCCACATTTAACTTGACTCTCATTACATAAACTTGATCACCCAGCTAATAGAAAACAATGCCACAATACCCAAAACCAGTAATTATTTTATTCAACTATTACAAGCAAAATATGAGGTAATGGCTTGTCAAAGTTGTACGACCTTCTCCAAAAATTTGAATATGCTTTCAAAAATTGCCTTTAATACTTGTAATCAATCACCCATACTTGTAATTAATCACCCAATCAGGATAAGAACAATGAAATAACACCCATAATCAACCTTGCACTCTCTAAACTTCAGTGTAATAAAATATGAGATTTTTTGGTATTTCCAGAGCATGTACGACCAGTATGGAAAAAACTAGAAATCAACCAACAACCCAAGATATATTGAAATTATATTTCTTTCTCAAAGTATTGATCTTATTAATATCTAATACTCCATTACTTTCACAAATTTAAGCACTAGCACAGCCCCGAAGTAGGACTGTTAGCAATCATTCAGGGGTATCTTCCAACACTAAAGATGATATTCTCTATGAGAAGGATTTCGTCCTCACAAAATTCTGGATAAATTCCAGCCAAATACTTGTTCCACAAAACCAAATCCAATCTACAATAATAAGCTTACAACAATCTTTTATTCACTCCACTCCTATAACTCCTCCCAGACTCTTTGAATTCCCCTTTTTCTATTTCACTTTTATTTTAATTCTTTTTGAGAACTCATAAAAATTAACTTAGTTAATTAATTTAACTTTTCCACTTAAGTTACTTTTTCTTTATTTAAATAATTAATTTAAGTTCTCTTTTAAATTTAGCCTTTTCAACAACATTAAATTAATTATTTAACCACAATGTTGATTTATAAAATTTGGGAACGTTACAGGTTTTAGAGGAAGGCAAGGTCACAAAATGCATAAGGATGAGATGGAGCCTTGTTTACTTAAAGATGCATAGCTAAAAACATGACAATGGTTTCTTTTTGTTGAGGTTTCTTTTGGGCATAATGGAGGGGCGATTGGTCCTTTTTTAGACATGACTAATTCAAATGGTCTTGTCAAGAGCAATTTAGAGGAGATTGGTAGAGAGAAGAAGCATGTTAGGATAGATTGGCTGGAGTTCATTCCAATACCATTCTCTTGAATTGCAACATTCACCTCTTGGTATGGCTTCTAATAAGGAAAATATGAAGAAGGTTCAAGTTGAGAAGCATTATAGGAACCCTTTATTCCCTTTGGTCTCAATTTTGGAAACTAAAGATGGAAACTCCATTAGAAAGGAAATAGGTTCGTTCACAACAAAGGATAAGGCTGATGATAATATATAGCTCCTTGAAGCATTTTGGATTCAAGCTATTGTGAAATTTTAGCTTTGCTAATGTTTCTAGGTAATCAACCTTCTTTAGTCTATGTTGCCCCTATTGGTGGAGTATTGCTAATTTAATGTTTTGCTAACTTGCAACTTGGTGTTCCACATTGTTGTTACATGTTAATATGGTGACATCTTTGTTGTATCTTTACTGATCTTTGTAAAAGGATGGGGCCCTCTGAAAATTTCTATTTATAATTCATAAATCCAACCAAAAATATTTACCCTTAATTAAAATATACATTTGAACATTAAATTTTTTGAGCTTATATAATAGCCTCATTTATTTAATATAAATCCTACTATTCTTTATGTTTGATTTCAGCTTTTTAATACTCTTGTATAGGTTAAAAGTGTAATCTTTGCATTTTTTTTCATTTTCTTTTGTACTATTTTGTATGGGTGTCTTATATGAATTGCCTCAAGCACATAATTTTGATTGATTTATCTTTTTGGTAGATTTAAACTTAGAGTAATACTTAAAAATATCATTTTATCCTTGCTAAAAATAATTCAAGCTTTTAGATCAGTATTTCCTTTATTAGATTCAAAACTATAAGTATTTTTACCTAGGTGAAATCCATAGGTGAAGATTTTCCCAAATTTTAAAATTCCATATTTGATTACGGGTCCAAACTACTTGAGTTCCAATTTGTGATTACCCATTGAATTATATGCCAAAACTTCCAATTATACCCCTACACCGTGTAAAAGGACATCACCCCTATGTCACCTGGATCATCGATAAATCTTTAAATTATATCCATTTTTAAGATAACCCATTTCCATTAATCTTTTGCAAATAATTAGTCAATTATAATTGCACAGTTTCTTGCATTACTCACATAAACTATAGCCCTTGTACCAACAAATCTAAAATCCCAACTTTCTTACACTAGATCACTTTAATACGGTGAATGCATGCATCACATTCCATTTCATAAAATATTAATTTTCAAGCACTAAGCATAATCACATATGTTTAATCTTAGTCACACTTGCTGCTTGTTGTCTTCTAGTTGTATCAAAATCATGGAATTGATCAATGAGGCTTGACTATTCACAAGAAGCCCAATCAAGTCAAATTTTTTCTCTTGTATTACAAGTTTCAATGATGTTTTTCAACATCACCAAGTTTTCTATTGTAAGTACAAATGTCATGTAATTTTTTATTATCAGCATAAAATATTTTAATTCTACAAGTTTAAGGCTACATCAAAAAGTTTAGGTTTGTATAATGTAATAAATATTAATGGTTATCAATTTTTCGACTCTACTTTGCATCCTGATGATGGATCATGGAATTTGATCCGAAACGTTGATGTAAAAAAATGCAACACAATTTTAATCCAGAAATCATAAACTCAAAACATTGAAAAAAATGCTTTAATATGAAATTTTCACCATTATAATATTACACTTTATTAATAAGTTTGAAAGGTTCTTTTAAGGTGCGATTTAGTTCCACCATCAATCACAATAAGCTGAAAGTTCCATCTTCCCTCATTTTTGTGATGATTTTCTTCCCATCAGTCTCTATATTTTAGACCCCTGCCATATATAAGAAAATAAAGCAAATTCAAAACACCAAGTCCAGCACAAAAATAGTAATAATACTCAAGATGGCCATGATTAAGGTCCTGAGGTAGCCAAGCCTTTCTACCATTCTCCCCGGTGGCCTTATGCACAACTGTGAAAACAACACTGCTGAGCAACACCCCAATCCCCATGCTGCACCAAAACAACCCTACAGCCGTACTGCTCATGCTCTTGGGGAACTTCTCATAAAAGAATTCGATCAAGCCAATGGCATAAAACGCCTCTGCCAAGCCTATCAAAGCATACTGCGGAGCAAGCCAAAAGGCAGAGATAGGCTTGAATATGCTCTCTTTCCGTTTAACTTCTACCGTTGCTGCAACTGTCATGGCTAGCACGGAAATCATAAGCCCCATTCCAATCCTTTCCATTACCGAAATTCCCTGGCCCCTCTTTGTTAAGCGACGGGAGAAAGGAAGAACAACTCTGTCATAGAAGGGCAACCATATGGAAGTGGCCAACAGAGAGAAGATGATGTATGATGACGCAGGTACCTTCAAGCTGCCCAGCTTTGTGTTCATGTGCTCTGCCTGGTATACCATGTAAGTGTGCGAAGAACCCATTAACGTGAAGGACGCCACAATTCCAGAACTCCAAACAGGCAATACACTTATCACTGACTTTAGCTCTTGGATGTTCTTCACTGTGCAAAGCTTCCAGGGATTGGGTTCTGAGCCATTCTCTTCAAAGTCTTCTATCTTTATAATGGCTGCTTTGTTCAAAAACCTGAAGGAAGAGAGAGAGATTAGAATTGTTTATTGTTTAACATAATTATCATAAAACTTTTGATTAGAAGAGATTAGATGTATATCGTGCTTTTGTATTCAATATCATTGAACGATAATGAGTAGAAAAGGTGCATACTTGAACTGGTCTGTCAAACAGAGGTCTAGAACCGCTCCTTTTTCCAAATGAGTGCCATAAAAGTCTTTTGGATTAGAAGGCAGTGCAAGATTTCTTTTTCTAAAAGAAGCAACCATCACTTGAGCATATCCTGTCAAGGGACTGCCCTCTGGACTCATTTTAACATAATACTTTGTCCCCAACAGAAAAAATCCAGTGGAGATAATGATCAAGATGGTAGCCAAGCCAAATCCTAATCTCCAAATACTTTCTATATAAACAAGGAAAGTTAAGCCCACCATGATAGATATGGTACCTATACAATAATACCAATTAATGAATCTCTCTTGCTTTTTCCTTCCCCCATCATCCTCATTATCAAATTGGTCTGCACCAAAAGCTAAGGCTGAAGACTTCATACCGCTGGACCCCAAAACCATCAATGCCAAGAAGGTAAACAGTAGTACATTTCCAACAATTGAATCCCTTAATCCATGAAAAAGAGATATGAGTGTAAGAAGACTCATTGCCTGCATCAACCAATCTATTGGATGAATATTTTAATAGTTGAAAATAATTGTGTGATGTTTTTTAATAAATTAAAATAAATCATCTCTAGAATCAAGTCATGAATTCAATTGTCAAATATTTCCTCTTTCCTTTTCGAAGGTTAGAGAAACAAAAGGACAATATGGATTGCGGTCTATTATTTTAGATTGAAGATATAAGGACAATAATTGTTTACAACTATTGAAATAAAATAGGTTAGTAGGCTCCTGTTCTATTTCCAGTAAGATCATGTTTCAAATTTAAGATAATCAGAGTTTTGACTCCCTTTCCATTATAGCCCATCTCTAGGCTTTGGATTGACCAACTCATACCCATGAATAGAGTTTAGCCCAAGGCAAGAAAAGTAGACCCTAATTAGCCATAGTTGAAATAATATAAGGATTTTCAACTATAAGGTAATAGCTGAAGAAAGGTGGTTAAAGGAAGGTTTAAATCAGATAAATTAGTCATAGTTGAAATAATATAAGGGTTTTCAACTATAGGGTAATAGCTAAAGAAATCCGGTTAAAGGAGGGTTCAAATCAGATAATAAAAGGATATAACAATATTGAGAAGTATATGTTGATTCTTGTTCTTCAATTTTAAATTAAATTGTCAACCAACAAAGAAGGCACAATTTTATGCAATCTCTGATTTGAAAAAAATTAAACAGTAAATGAATAATTTAAAAAAAAAAACAGAGTAAACATGCAGCAAGTTGGGGGCTTCTCCCCACCTAAACAGTCATAAGATATGAACTAAAAAAAAGTTTTAAGGAATTGATTATTAGAGCTCTTCCCCATAATAAAAAAAATTGTTTCCTTTATAATCTAAACCATAAAGAAGTAAGAGAATAAAACTCATGATTTGGATTGCGATTATATTTGTCCTACCAGTATGTATGCCACAGAGGAAAGGACAATGACCCCAAACCTTCCCAAATATGAATCTGCAATAAAAGCACCCACTAATGGCGATAAAAGGTTACTTCCACCCCATATGGTAGCGATTTTTGCAGCTGTGAGCCTATCCTTGTGATATTCACTAGTCAAGAACACCACCAGGTTCGCATGTAAACTAGTCAATGCCAGATTTGCACAGCTCTCGTTTCCTGCCAGGTTATAAGACCGTCTTCATTATACTGGTATTAGAAATGATCTTTCTATATAACAAATTACAATATTCTTCTTCAATCAATTGTTTGATATGATTAAGTTTAATATTGGTCGTTCATCTGAAATCACACTAATAAGTATTATCGGAAAAGCTAGTGCGATTTTAGATGAATCACCTAAACAAATCAAAATCTAGAATGTGTTGTTTAAACTTATCCACACTATTTAATTAAGATTCAGATTATCACATAAACAATCAGAATATTTTTATTAAGAATAAATAGATTTTAAATAGCGCACTGCAGTTTATAAGGCGGCGGATACTCACCGATTCCTGTAGTCTAAAAAAAAAAAAGATTTTAAATAGATCTTAGAACTCAATCGAAATGTTGACTACAATTAGAAAAATTGTTAGAAACAATGCAATTTTTCTCTTTTTCTGATGGATCGAATAAATAAAGATCTAATCATACCATGCAATTGATCCCTGAGAAACAAAAAAAAAAACACCAGAGAAAAGAAAGAGCTCATCTCCTACCTAGAATGAATGGCATAGTTTTCCATCCTCCCTTGGTTGATTGTGGTTTCACAAGTACTTCTTCAGATTTTACACAGTTTTGTTCAGATTTCACACATTTTTGTTCAGATTTTACACGTTTTTGTTCCTTCACTGCGCGTAACGGTGAGCAAGCCACCTGCCCACTTAGCTCCATGACTGATCTGAAATCATAAAACTTCACATATGATACCCAAAGGAGAAGAAATCGTATATAGAGAAAGGTAGGGAAACATATTTAAAGATATACAGAAGCTCTTGGCTCTTAGAAGAAACGAATTGACGCTATTGATAAAGAAGAATCTGGTGGATATATTATAATTGCATGGTTGAATTCCTATGTGTAAATACCATGATATTATAATGGAATTCCTACGTTCGTTCGCTGCAACGCCTCGACGTTGGATCCATTTTTCTTGGGTTTGTAAAAAATTTTATCGTATTTGTATCTTGAATTTCATGTCGTTATTCTCCTGTATTTTGTTGTATTTGGAGGATGGTTACTCCACCGATCATATCGTCATTTAAAGCAATCATGAGTAATGAACGTGTCTATGCTGAATTTGTTCATAATTTTCCTATGTTTTTGTTTTCTTCCAGAATGGTCTTATCGCACAAAATTTAGCTAGACAGCTCCTCTCTCTATCTCTTCAGATTGATTAAGGTAGACAGAATTTATTAAAAATAATATAAATTCAAAAATATTAAAGTAGATGTTTTTGGCTTATACCATATATTGACTTTGAGAAGAAATCCTCTTATTCAACTAAGATTGATTCAAAAACTTAAAATGATTGTATGAAAATGAAATTTTTTAATATTCTTTTATAAGTCAAAAGTGTATTTTCTGTATGTTTTTTTTTAATATTATTTTGTTTAGGTGTGTTATACACATTATTTTAGCAAATGATTTTAATTGTTTTGGTTTTCTCTGTTGAATCTGAATTTAAAGTGATAGTCATAAATATCATTTAATCCTTATTCAAAATAATTCAAGCTTTTAGATCATAGTTTCCTCTATTAGATTCAAATCACAAGTGTGGTCTTGACCCAAGTTAGATCCATAGGAAACTCAAATTTTCAAATTCTAAATTTAATTATCTGCCCAAAACAACTAAGTTTTAACTCATCATTACCCATCCATTTTTATAACAAAACTTTCAAGCTATCAAACCCTCTAGTTAATATTTTATGACTTCCTCGATAAGCTATCAAACCCCCTAGTTAATGTGCAAAAATCAAAGACATGCAAAGAAAGAAAAGCAAGTCCTTATGTTTTCAATGCAATGATGTAGATCCTCTACGATAATGATTTTAGATTATCTTTAATCATGGGTAAGTTAATGAACTATGACTATTTATAAATACAAGATCTTAGATGGTCAATTTGAGGTGTTATGGCCTACAATTCAATAGGTAATGATTGAATTTAGAAAGCATCAACTTTTAAGGAGAAGGAAAAATATATTTTATGAAGGGAGGACTAGACCATGACATCACCTACTCTAAGAGAAAAGGTTGGACTCAGTTTATTTTGGGGGGAGGGGATGCTATATGGGATGATAGGTAGAGACAATTAGGGAGGGGAGTGGTTGGTTGGCAAATAGGTTTAGGAATATGGTCATTTTGTGAACAAATTTAAGGACAAATTGACCATTATTTTAGGACTAATATTAGGTGCAAAAAGTGGTAAAAGGGGAAGGTATGAAATTTATCCATTAGAGTAAGCTTGTGGTGTAACTAAGGGAATTCAATCATCTAGAAGTTGATAGTTTAACTATCTTATCAAAAAATAACTATGAGAGTTAACTAATATGATTTAAGATATAGGAGGTATTCACATGTTTATCAAGGTGATAGCACAATAGGGTCTCCCATTTTTTTTCTTAAGTGAGACACTCATATAAACTTTTTAAATCTAAATTTTAATTATTGTCACTTATAAAAAGAAAACTCTTAAAATTTTGAAGATAATATGAACTGGTGATTTGTGTGTTGATTCTAAATATATATTTAAACAAAAGTTATAAAATAGTTTGTCTCAATTTTAAATATTTGCTAGCAACTTGTTTTTATATAATTTTATAATATTTTTAATGAGTGATATTATGTCATGATGAATATTTTTTTTGAGAAATAAGATAAATTAATTTCTTAAATATAGATCATTAGCATTGATATCTAGGGCATGGACATTTTTGTAGTTTTTTGTTGCATACTTTATTTATTAATATTTTATATCAAATTAATTATAAATTAGAGGAATATTATGTCATTATTCATAATTATTCTTTGTATATATAAATAATTACTATTTAAATAAACAAGGACGTTAGTATGAAGGGCGATCATATTTTTTAGGATTATTTTTCTCTTTTCCAAAAAAATTCATGTGTGTCAAACAAATACCTTTATGTTTGGTAAACAATCTATTTTCACTAGAAAATAAAAATAAATATAATAATTAAGAAAAATATATTAGAAATTATGCTTTTCAAAAAAACTTAATTTGAGGGTAATTATCCTACAAAATCTCATGTCATGGCTATTTCATTTTATTTTCCAAACATTACTTTTCAAAACTCTTTTTTTGTCAAAATTTGAGTGTTCAAAAGGACTAGGGCAACATAAGGTCCTTATAATGAAGGTCTTATTAGGATAAAGATACCATTTACCTTGAAATCTTATGTATATTTTATGCATCTCCAACACTCTTGGAAAGATTCCTAGGATGCCTAAGGTGTAATTGGAAAATAATTTATAGTTAATATTTCCCAAGAATCTTGACTTTAGTTGTCATATGTATTCATGAAGGAGGTGGAGTTGGAAGTTGCAATTACAAAGTTATTTAAGAAAATTTCTCAATTTGGGCATGAGAATTGAGTAGTGGAGCATCTCGCATGTTGTTGGTGGTCTCATATAATTTGAGTGATGCTTTTGGATTCCTCCCTTGGGATGTGGACCTCTATGGAGGAGTTACAAGTCAAATAATATTTTTATTATCCATATGAAGGTTCTTTTTCTATTTGTGGTGCATTAGGAGTTACATTTACTAGTCTTGAAAAAGTGTCTTCATTTTGGAAACTCTTTGTGGTATTCCTCTCACATTCCTCTATAAATTAGAGGCATGAAAAAGTAGGTTTTGTAAATTTTCTTTATAGGTACATAGGTGTTGCTAGAGTGTTGTTAGAGTGAATACATTTTTAGTGGGTTGGATGTATTTATTTGTTGAATACTAATGCATAATTTTCCTCTTTCTCATGTGATTTTTTTTCCTAAAAGGGTTTATCCATGTAAATGTTATGTTCATATGGTTTGCTAATTTTATTCTTGTTGTTGATGTTATGCAATTTAACATAATTATCATATGGAATCCTTGAACAAAGAATTATATTTCAGATTTTTGTACACTTGTAAGAGATTTTATTATAATAGTTTCACCTTGCTTCTCAATATTAGATATCAAATATAATGGTGTACATAGAGAGGTACACATTTATATTTAGTGTTGAAGTTTCTTTTGGCTATTGTGGGGTCTTTTTTGTGGTTTTATAGATTTATGAAAAGGATTGAAAACCATGGCTTCTCCTTCTTGTATGGATATGATAAATTCAATAATACTAGTTATAGGATGTGAAAATTAAATATGGAAGATCTGCTTGAAGAAAGTGATTACAAGTTTCCTACTTCAAAAGAAAAGAAGCTATTAGATGTGTTTGATGAAGATTGGTTGTATGAGTAACAATTTAGTTGTAACTTAAAAATTATTCTCTCTTGAATGTTTTCAAGGAGACCACTACATTCAAGTTGTGGAAGAGGGTAGACCTAGTCTAACAATTTTTATCTCAAGAGATCAGTATATTCATTAAAAATAAAATTTGGTGATTCTATTGTAGCTCATTTTAATGTGTTTGATTTTATTTTAAGTTATCTTGCGGGTAAGTATAGAAATATGGGGGGCCAAAAGGTGGGGACCAAAAAGTGCCCATACCACTTTTTAGCCCCATAATAGACATAACACACATATGTTATAACATTTTTGTATTATGTTGAGAATAAAAATAAAACAAGAGGTTGAGCTCATTTGAACTTGGCCTCTCAATAAAAAAAATAATAGACTACAACCCTTTTAGATCGTGCTCGCATTATGGAGTATTCATATCATCATTGATTCTCCAACAAATTGTCACCAAAATGCCACCATGATGTTCTCAAGTTCAAGGACCTGTAAGTCTTCTTAGTTTTTAAGTGTAAAAATTTAATTGAATATATAGATAGAAATGGTTTTGATTGAATTTTGTTTAATTTCTAGGAATTAAGAATGCCCCACTAGTTGATGAAAACCCTCATTCACTAATTCATGAAAACCCTGCTAAAGAAAAACCACAACAAACCACTCCAATAATCTGTCAAAATCCTCCTAGGATGCAAAAAAATATATTAGGGAAAATAGAAAAAAATCAAGAGAGAAATTGACGCAATAATTGAAAGGTTGAGAGATCCATCAAGAACAAACTCCCACTGATCTACCCCCACCACTTCACTATAATTGATCATTTGGGCTGATGTAAGAAGTTGGGTCCACAAAAAGCTCAAAAAGTGGAAGTGTTTTTGTTGTTTTTTAGAATTTGTCACATTTGAACTGAAAATTTGAGGCACTTACCAACATGAATCTTAAAAAAAGTGAGTAAAATGAAATTTTGAATTTTGAATCTAGTTTCCAAATATGTAATTTATTCAAATACCCAGATGATAGAAATTAAATTTCGATAGGATGTATAAAAACCACTTTTTAAAATTCATTTTTTTACCATACCATGC
This sequence comes from Sequoia sempervirens, assembly GCA_007258455.2. Classification (NCBI taxonomy): domain Eukaryota; kingdom Viridiplantae; phylum Streptophyta; class Pinopsida; order Cupressales; family Cupressaceae; genus Sequoia; species Sequoia sempervirens. Next base: position 20,525 of record VDFB02229475.1, read on the forward strand.
ACGTGTGCGTACACCACTTTTTTACCCAAATAAAATTATTTTTCTAATTCCTTTTGGGGAAAGAGAGCTAACAACATAAAGATTGATGAAGAATTTTTTTTGTAATTTTTTTTAAAAAATAAAATGAATTGTTATTGGCCTTAATAGTTGTTTTAAGAATCAACGTATGGACAACATAATTGGACCTAAAATAAACATTTTTTGAATCATTTTTTTCATTGTGTAGATAGTTGTTTGAAGATTGATGCCATATAATTTTTTTATAAGAAACTTAACCAAAAAAAAGTTATTAAAAAACAAAAAAAGCTTGATATTTCAAGTTTAAGGACTAGTTTTCTTAGAAATTAATTAAAAAATAAAAAATATATTCTAATCTTAATAAAAATTATATATTTGGAAACTAGACATCATGTTCTCTAATGGATATTTAATTTTATAGATTGATTCAGAAAAAAAGTCCATCAGCCATATTGCCAAAGTTGGGAATTCTTCTTCAATTTGCCTTAGTTTTTTAGTTGCAGGTCAAAGGCTAAGGGTTAGATTCCAAGACTTTCCCGAGCCTAAAACCAAGGCTGCATGTGGGTTGGAGATTCAAATTTTTAATAAATGTACACGTTATTAAAATGTGTACGTGTTATTTAAATAGAAACCCAGTACCGTTATATAACATTAATAAAATTGTTATCCTAATTTCCATTAGGTAAAGAAATTATTAATGCGTGTTAAGTTCCTAAAATAGAATGCGTACACATTTTATAATGCATATGCATTTCTTATTTAGTTGTTTTTTATCAATTTGGAAAATACTGATATTTAACACTTTTCTTTTGCAACATCCCTTTCCTGTACTACAGTCTGAAAGTGCCATTTTCTGCATTTTTATTGCAATTTTGTCTTGTGCAGGGCATGTTCTATTCAATTGTTGGAAGACAAGTGCAGGTTGAATTTTTTGAAGTGGAATCAAATACAAAAACATTTTACAAGAAGATTTGGAAAAAGAGAACTTTTGGATGTATTCATGATGTTTTTGTACTTCAAAGTTTATAGAAGAAAGAATCTTCATACTAGTACATAGTTTTATTTGAATATTTGAAGGAGAAGGAAATTTTAAAATAGGTTAAGAATCATTTGCTTTGTTATCAAAGACGGTCTGGTAACCATGGGATCAAAGAAAAAGCAAAAAAAAATGTAGAAAGTTAATGAGTCCCGAAGAAATTCAAGCAAACAAAGAAATGGAGGCACAAAGACAAAGGGATAGAAGAGAAAGGGTTCGTCAAATGAAAAATTTGGAAGCATATAGTTCCATGAATGTTGAAGAGGAAACCATGAATGATGAGATGAATGTAGATGATGCAAATGTGGAGATGGTGAATATGGAAGAAAATGCAATTATGGAGACAAACCCAACTATGCCTTCAACTTCAACTTTGAATGATATGGAAATAGCACCCATGCAAAAAACTTCAGGTATGTCTTCAAATCCACCTGCCAATGATATGGAAAATGCACCTATTCAAACAATTTATCTAGGTATGTCTTCAAACCCAAGTCTTGATAATATTGATCTTAGTTATTTACAAGAAGTTGGATACACTTGATGATATCAATAATTATAGGGTTGAAATAATTCAAAAAAAAATGATGAAATATCTTATAAGAATGCAAATGAGAATGAAATCCCTCATATTGATGCAAATGAGAATGAAATCCCTTTTATGTTTGAAAATAAAAATGAAACCCCTTGCATGAATGAATATGAAAATATTTTTTTTTTACAATTGAAAAGATGTTAGCTAGATAACCTTCCTAGTAAAGTATCTTGGAGACAAATGAGGAACATGGAAAATAGAATATTGTGAGGTCCACACCTATGATACATTTGATACTTAGACTATTTTGAGTTTGGTTATTGTCTATGCCTATTAATACCATTGATGACAGGATATTTAAATGTTTAAGCCCATATGATGATTTGATTTTGATTATGCTACATGCTTAGTAATCTGACTATGATGATTGATTTAATGTTATGTTGGTTATTGAGTTGTTTAATTTAAATCTAGAAACTTAATGATGAATGAATGAAACAAGTGGTGTGAACCAATCATGTTACAATTGGATGAGTATGAAAATTATGGTTAATGAAAATGGGATAAGATAGGTAGCTAATGATTTTTCAATTATGTTATTAGATCTTTATGCTATGTGAATTATTAAATTTGTGTTCAAATGCAATGGTTTGATTTTTATATGAATATGATTTACTTGGATGGATTAACGTGTGCATCGAGTGTGCAGGTACACTTTCCATGGCCAATGGAAATTGGAGGTGACCCTTGGGAACCCTAAGTTATTTTACCAGTGAAACTGAGCTAAAGTCCATATGGAGGGACTATAGCTCCATTTTGTAATGTATTTTATTCATATCATGCTAATTGTGAATGTTTTTAAATTGATTTTTATTGCCATGTCAATCCATCTAGGTGGTGAGTTGTCCATCCAAGTGGACAAACTCGGATTTGAACCTTTAGGTACTTTTTGGGGACTGAAAAGTGATATTTTTTAAGTGTTTTTATGGGTTTAAGGTCCCTATGGAAGGTATCTATGGGTTAGGTACCTTTTTAGCTCAAAATCTTGGGTCAATTCCATGATTGGGCACTCTTTTTGAGGCTTTTAAGAGCTTTGACGAAATTAAGGTATTGGGAAGTGGGATGGGGACTAGTCCTTTTCCATTCCCACTTCTCCAAGTTGCCTTGGAAGGCTCCCAAAATATCACACATGTGTGAGAACACATGGGTGAGTGTGCTTGGGAGAGTGAATGGGAGGTTGAAAAATGTTGGCTCCCTATTCAAAGGAATTCAAACTTGAATTCCTATAAAACAAACTAAAAACAAGGGTTATGGGATTATTTTTGGCATTCTTGATTTTGGTTGAATTTTGGGGGTTAAAGAGTTTGAAGAAAAAGCTTGGAAGAAGAGGAGTTGTGTGGATTCTCAACCCATCCTTCCCTAAGCTTGATTTTGAGGTAGATTCACTACTCTTTCTATTTCTCTATGTTTTTATTTGAAAGATTTCATGTGTATGTAAAAATGTGCTTGGTATTTTATCTCTTGTGTTTGCTTGTATGCTTATTTCAAAATGCTTTTGTTCTTGTTTTCTTGTATTGTTGAATGTGTTTTGTGTGATGGGAAAAGGGTTGTATAGGGATAGGCTCACCCAAAATTTGGGAAGAGCATCCCTTGTTGGGGATGGTATGGAGTAGGAACCTCCAAGGGGAAGTTTAATCCCTCCTTGAAAGGAGAGGCTCAAAAAGGGTATGAGTACCCATGTGTAATTGTGAAATGGTAGAAATGGTTTTGGTGGTATGGGTTTTGGAGAAAGACAAGATATTAAAGAAGGGTTGCATGTGAAATGATGGGAGTATGATATTGACTTGTTCTTGTTGCTATTATTATAAGTTCCCCATATGGAGTGTGTATTCCACCCCCATCCCCCACTTTGGATTCTTGATGGAATCCTAAAGTTATGTGAAAATCCCTTTGGTGGGTGTGAAAATAATCTTATGTGTATCATGTTGTGTGTAAATACTGTTTTGTTTGGGTTTGTTTGTACCTGGTTTCCTCAGTTGCCTCCTAGCTTGGGGGTGGTTGGTTTTCCAACCAAAGGTTGGGAGGTGAGCACTACCTTGGCTATGGAGGATATTTTTGTGTTTGGTGTAGGTTGGAGAAATTTATGAGGACTATTTCAAGCTTGAAAAGGGCCACCTATTTTTTTCATATCATTATGTTTATGAGGTGAAGATAGCCTCACAAAAACATAACTATCTTTATTGGATGATGTGGGAGAAAAGCACATATGTGTGAAAGTGGTGTATATTTTGTATGAAAATGTAAATTCTATATCTTGGGGTAAAAATGAGCATTTGTTATTTCAATTCCATTATTTATTTATTTTCATGAGATTATATATTGTATTATGAAAGAATAAATGTTAGAAATAACAACAAAAATAAAGTTTCTCCATTTTATTCATTTTCTTAAAAGAGTGTGATATATTTTATTGTGAAACATAAATATATATCTATGTATTACATGTAGCTGACCTATAAATGTCACAGCATTGTTTCTGTGAATTTACGTAATCACTTGCAAGTAAAATAAATGGAATTTCTATGAATATTGTATAACATCCTTCCTGTAAACTATTTATACAGTAGGATGCACATATGTTAAGTGCTAGGAAGCGGTGAAATAACAGTTATGACTTACTAGCCTTCCTATATAAAAAAAAGTTTTCCTTGAGAAACACGGTCATCATAAAATAGATTTTATTTGAAGAATAACAGATTAGACAAACAGATATTTACAATGCTAGTTTTATTTTATGTATACCTCTCTTGTGGTGGAAACATTCACAGTATGTATAAGTTATTTAATGCCTGATTCTAAACAATGATTTAATCTCTGTCAAAGCTTATCAGAAGAGGAATGAAATGCTAAGTAATTTATTGTCAATAGATATATAGATAGAAGGCTTGTTTTTAGAAAACCCATCTTATGAATATATCTGGGGCTGTTGGTTTTATGAGAAATCTATGCTACTGAACTAACACGTTTTTGTAACTTAACTTTTAAGGGTCCAATGAGTTGTATAAACTGTTACAGTGAGATCTGTGTTTCTAAAATTGAAATTTCTAAGCGATCTAGCATGTAAAATAATAGGTTTAGGAAAACAGAGATAAGATACCTAGAATCTAAAAGCATGATTCTATAGGTATAAGTACATAATTAAAATCTTCGTAAGCACCCATAAATAAAATTCAACCCAGACCTTCGAATATTTGTTATATATTGATTAGGCTTGAATGGAGCACACGTCATTGCACCAAATAATCCACACTCAGAGCTCAGTCGTTCCCCATCCAGTTTTCTACCAAAACTGCTTGACATTATCATTTGTGAAGGAAGTGTTCTTACGAACATAAAGAAAAAAAAAGAAAAGAAGAAACAAGCAAGTGAGAATAAACGAGATTGATAAACTAATACATATTTTGGCCCCTGATGGTAGCTTCGTCCACCCTTGTAATCTTCTATTTGGTGATCCTAGAACACCATGGTAGCTTGGATCTTCCTCATAGGAATGCAAACCTGTCAATCCAGTTGAGAGCCAACGTTTTTCCTAACAAGGAGGTAGACCCGTAAACCCAGTTCAGCTATCTCATCATATCACTCTCTATGGTTACACTCAACTCCACCTAGTTCAATATCCCATGGTAGCACCTGCTTTGCCCTCGAATATCCAACTTTTCTTTGGCAGGGACGTAACATTCAAATTGAAGGCCGCGTAGGGTAGGATGGCAGCTGCGAGCGATATCATAGAACTATTAAGCCAACTGCATAATGCTAAGGGTGTTTAGATGGTTTTGGTGTTAATGGAAATAGTATGTGTGAGCCCTTGCTGCTAATTGACGACACTACCCACAAAACACAGGGAACCATTCTCCCAAATTCTTTATGTTCGAGTACTACATCATTGACTCCTTGCCTATGTTGAACGAGTGTTGCCAGACCAATCTTGAGGGCTCATTTCTTCCACTTTCCATGCCTTGCACTCGTGAAGCGAGATGAGGAAAAAGTTTGAATGTGATACCAGAAGAGTATTGGCAACTGCGCGCCTCTAGGTTAGTCACCTTCTAAAATCTTGTAGAGGTTGTCACGGGTGCTATTCTTGGGGACTGCCAAAAGTCGCCATTGCATGGGACAGTCCTCACATATTGTCGTGGTGCCAACATTTTCAGCTCGATAAGAGGGAATGGTTTTACGTGCATAAAGCAGCATGAATAGAGATACAATTAGAATGTCTCGCAATTTGTACTAACGAGGAAGAAGCATCATAATTGATGTTGTTGCCTATGATGCGAAGGGAACAGAGAAAACCTTAGGTGTTCGTCTCTCTTCTTCCTAGGCACTGTGATGAATGGATTAAACAGGGTACTTGGATGTCAGATTTTGTGGGCACGATGTCAGTTAATGTCTTTGCAATGATGATAAAATCCATGAAATATTAGGTTGAACGTGCACATTAATCTTGTCTCTGATTATACGTTTGGATCATGGATTGGCCTGACTCATGTTTTAAATCTTGTGTCTCA
>VDFB02229477.1:0-16238 GCA_007258455.2 Sequoia sempervirens
TTGGAATACCAACCCAAAGGCTTGGAGGGAATTCCCAAAGACCAGAGACGTGTTTTTTCCAAATTCAACAAATTTTCACATAATCGGGTTCGTGCTCACCATCAAGATTACATCTGGTTCAATTTCAAGAAAATTGAACACATGGGTAATGTTAGGTTCTTTATTAGCTTTCCAACGATGTAATTTTTTTCACTTTCTAACAACCTTAAGCCTTTCATCCATAATTTCTTTTGTTTGTATGTCCGTTTTTTCTTCAAAAGCGATGTTTGAGTATTTTTAAGCTATAAATTAACCCGTTCATCGAAATTTTAAAATAAATTACATTTTTTAGAAGCTAAGACTCCATTCTATGTTTTTAAAATTTAAAAAATCTATTAGTTTCAAAAAAATTTAGGGGGAACACGGCCAAAATTATGCTTTTAAGGAAGTGCCCACTTAGAAAATTAATAAAAAATCAAATATTCATTAAAAAATCATCAGAAAAAATCTAGTCCCTACTACATATTGTTATCTAACTTCTGACTGGAGCAATTTTAAAAATACTACAAAAATGTTCACCGTGCTCGGGTCACACAAGAGTTGCTATGTTATGTTTTTCTGACAAAAACAACAGCAATTTGTGTGCATCCCTCTTTTGAACCCCTTAATCTCAACAATTTTCAAAATAAATTAGTAGTTTAGAAAGTAGACTCGGAGCACTGCGGTCCTAGTTTTTATTCCATCTAAATTTTTTGAGTGTAGCTATCCTCAATTTCACATCCAAGGTCAGTATTTCCTGATTTCAGAAAAAAAAAAGTGGCCACTTAAGCCCCTTTTTTGGGAACCATCTTGGTGCACTTACCCAAATATTTAAGATAATTGCTCCAAAAGTCACAATATTTCAAGAGAGATTGAAATGATGAAAGATAGATCAATTTATAGAAAATTGACCATTCGAAGAACAAGTCAAGATCGAAAGATCGATGGACGGTTGAAATCAAAAGATTAGACATGCATTATGATAACTATTAGTACTGACATGAGTGATAAAACTAAAAATAGAAATAAAGATTAAATAAATGATTTAATCTTTAAGCTTGGTATTCAAAAATAGAAGAATGGTCTTTGCATGACAAAGATAAAAATAGGATTAAAGCAACGCTCTGTTCGAACACATGCACAAGATTTAATTAATTAAATAAAGATATTTAATTAATACACATGTACATGCAAACGAGTTAGAACTAGATGATTAAATGATATGACGAAGAGTTTATTTGTGCAAGCAACTCAAAAATTCAATCCAAAGTTAACTGTCTGATTTAAATAGATCTTGAGTCGAGCGAGAGTGAATACTTAGATAACTTACACAATTATCTAAATATAGAGGAATGCGTTAAAATAGATTTTTACGAATTACATGATTTATTTAATTCGAGATTTGATATCTAAAGAATAATTGAATAAATAAGATTTATTTAATTAAGTGATAAAGGGGTTAAATGAATAATTAAATAAATAAAGAATTTATTTAATTATAGTTGAAATATGATAAAGGGTAAGTTAAATAAGAATTTATTTAATTTGAAAAGAAGGATAAGGTGAATTAGTAACATAATTAAGTAAAAAGCATTTATTTAATTAATCAGATAGAATAAAGAAAATGTGAATTAATTAAATAATTAAGATTATTTAATTAATAGAAGAATTAAGGTTAAAGTGAATTAATTAAATAATTAGATGTATTTAATTAATAAAGAAATGAAGACTTTAGAGAATAATTAAATAATTGACATTATTTAATCATGACCATGAATATACAAATTATGAAGAATATTGAAGTCACAGGCTTAGACCAGATTTCTGTGTCTACATTTGCCCCTCTTTGATACGATGTCATTTCAACATTGTGTCAAAAAAAATCAATCAAAAAATGCCCCAGTCATGCCCTGGTGTAAAACAAGTGAAGGTATGCCCCCTCGAGGAAATTGACAAATTTTTGAAAATTTTCAAAAAAAAAAAGGAAATAGTCCTAATTAGTCAATTTGATGGCCGGTAATGCAATGGAGTTGATGAAATTGAATTTGGAGGTGTTTGGGACATGTACGAGCTGATTGAAGTTGGAAGTTTACGTGGCCAATTAGAAGAAATGCCATCAAAACTCTAGGTATAAATTGGAAAAGGGGTGAAAAACCAATTCATTTTTACCCACCGAGTTTGAGAAATTGAGTTTTTGCTCTAGTTTTCTAGCAGAAATGTCTCTAGTTCCACACACCCATCATCGCACATATAGGATCCAGACATTCAGGCGGCCTGCCGACGCAGATCCCTCATTATGTACTCTGACACTGACTCTTGAATTTTTCCTTTACATGCATTTTTATGCATTTAATTGTGTTTTTTGTCATGTGTCACTTTAGAGAAAACTCACATTTGGATGCGTAAATGACGCATTTGTTTGCGGAATTATGTATTTGGAATTTTACTTTTGATGCTTAGCATAGGTTTTTATAATTTCAACGCATTTGTAATTTTTACCGACGCATGTGATATTTAACATCGCATTTGCATTTTGATTAGTCACATTTTCTATTTAAGTATGCATTTGAAATTGTTTAAACGCATCTGCATTTAGTATAGGGTGTTGTTATGTGTGATTGTAAAGAGGTGCATTTGCATTTTGCACGAATTTGTGATGTTTAATGACGCAATTGACATTCTATGATGCATTTGCAAATTAAAATGATGCAATTTACTTTTTGAAACACATTTGCAAAAGAATGACGCATTTGTTTATCTTGATTTTTGAATGGAAATCTGTTGATGCTGACATGAGGCATGTATAATGCCTTTGCAGGTTGTATTGGATCCTATTTATACAAGAGAGTCGAGACTGTTGACTTTCTACTTCCGTGACAGTTTATGAAGCACAAAGAGACAATTGCTATGGCATTTGGGTCTCTTTCATGTGACAGACATGCCCATTATTCGGGCAAATCGGGGATTGTTAACTGTGTTGTGCGAGTGGTGGCACTCGAAGACTTCTTCATTTCACCTACCTACTGGAGAGACTACAGTCACTTTAGAGGATGTCTACAAGATCCTTAGATTACCTATTAGAGGGGCGAGGGTTATGTATAATACTCAGAGAGGATTCTCTGAGATGTGCAGATATTATCCCCACAAGTATATTAGACAGTTGGGGATAGATCACTATGAGATTAGGTGGCATGTATTGGCTTAGAGGTATAGGTAGTTAGACTATCTATTTTGTACATTGATAGGTGACATAGTTCTTCCTAACTGTCAAGGACATGGAGTCCCTATAGGATGGGGGGAGATGCCGGTAGGGTTGTCAGATCAACGAGATTTCTATGCTTGGGGCCCTTGTCTCTTAGCTATGTTGTATTTTCATTTGCATGATATAGCCTAGAGAGAGGCACAATCTATGAGCTATGGTACCATGCTTCTGATGGTATGGGCTTGGAAACACATCACTATCTTTCGTCCACCAGTTATAGTTGATGTGTAGCAGGGATCACCATATGCCTTCCATTATGCGGGGGCTAATACTTAGCATCATGTTGGAGATACTGGATTTTTTAGACATGCTATTGATACCATGGTATAGTTCTCATGGAGACCATACTTGGATTTCCCACAGTGGTCAAATGAGGATGAGGATTTGACATATTTCCATCATACACAATATCTGATTAGACGGACAGTTTCTCATGTGCGTATTATAGAGAGACATTTGACAGATTGTGTTCTATGTCAGTTTATTGAGGTTGAGGACAAGCCTAGAGGACGAGTAGAGTTTGCGAGATCTTCTTGAGAGATCACACTATGGGGTGCCAAGATTCTAGTGGCCACTGCTGAGGTAGATATTGATGCACTATAGCCAGTACGGTGGGGGTGGAGAGATGGTTTGGTAGATCAAGGTACCACTGAGGCATATGATCGGCGGTGGCCCGTTCACATGTTGATTCCTCTTACGGATCTAAATCAAGATGCATCGGTAGAGAATCGAGGGACATGACCGCACGATAAGCATCGCAGAGGAAAAGGTTAGAGGGGTGGTGGGAGAGGGAGGTGTGGATAGAGGGGATGAGGTCTACCTTTATCACCTATTTACGAGGAGGGATGGGAGGGAGATGATGTTCACATGTTATACATGGGCAGAGGTGAGGAGGAGGTGCACGTTGATATTGGCAAGGATGAGGTTCATGTTGAGGAGGCCAAGATTGGTATAGAGGTAGGAGGAGGCAGCTAGGGAGGAGGCTGAGATCGATTCCCTTGGTTTGCTTGGTGTCTATCAAGATGATGATGAAGAGGAGGATAATCAGGAGTGTGAGGTCTGGGATAGGATTTTGGAGGAGTTGGAGGATGATGATGTTGGATTGGAGAGGGTGAGATAGGATGATACAGAGGCGGTTGATCCAGATAGTGTGACACTTTGTGCTCAACTTTCATCTTTGGAGGAGCAGATGAGATTTTTGATGTCCGAGAGAGATAGAGCCTATATGGATAGAGATCAGGCTATAGCTTGGAGATAGGAGACTGAGCAACAGTTTTCTAAGATTAGAGCCCTGTGTAGTGGGAAAGTAGATGCATTTGCTAGAGAGTTAGTCAGATCTATTGAGAGGGATTCTTATTACAACACTACTGAATTTGACTCTAGTTTTCGACAAATGTTTGTCAATCGTTTGACAAACATTTGTCAGACAATCGATGAATTAATGAAAAAAATATTGTCGCCATTTTTTTGTCAAAATTACAATGATGAATTAGACATCGAAATAACCGTGCAGATTCATCAGTCGTCAGCATCATAAAATGAGTCAGATGTTTGTCAGAATATCGATGAAAACTTCATGTATCCATCAACGAATTACAACCAAAATGAAATTGCAATGACTCTTCCGAAGCGTCGAAACAACACTAGAAGTTCATCACCATTTCGACGAAATGGGAAAGGAGTTACGACAAAGCCTTCGTCGTAGCTATAGCAACTTCGTCGAACCTTTGCAGTGATTTGTCGATGTCCTTCGTTGAAATTGCAACAAAACAATGCAATTTTTTTTTTAAATATTCATTGAAATGTACCATCGAGGAGACTCTTGGCGATGACCACCTAAGCCAACCCATCAGTGAGAGATCAATCATCAGCATAGGATGGAAAACTCACTCTAATAGTCCATGTCTTGTTGATGAATTCCATCGGCAAGACAGATTCAATGTCACACCGATCTGACCTCTTCAGGAATTTTAAATAGACCTACACCATGTCATCGCGGAGACTCTTGGCGATGACCACCAAAGCCAACCCATCGGTGAGAGATCAATCATCGACATAGGATAGAAACCTCACTCCGATAGTCCATTTCTTGTTGATGACTTTCATCGGCAAGATAAATCCAATGTCACACCAATCTGACCTCTTCAGGAGTTTTAAATAGACCTACACCATGTCATCGCAGAGAATCTTGGCGATGACCACCAAAGCCAACCCATCAGTGAGAGATCAATCATCAGCACAGGATAGAAAATTCACTCTGATAGTCCATGTCTTGCCGATGACTTCAATCAGCAAGACAGATCCAATGTCACACCGATTTGACCTCTTCAGGAGTTTTGAACACTGCTAGTTATTAGCAAGACATTTTGAGGGTCTCGCCAATTAAACAAGTGTCTAAGAGAAAGTAAACAGATGGAACCTATTAATTTTCTTATTTTGGGGTTCTTTAAATCATAGAATAGATACCATCTTCTTGTATATAATGTACTTATATTCAGATTTGAATTTGATACCAATTGTCATTGCACATTCCATTTTAGTTGCACAGAGTATTCTATAAGCAATATATTGATAATGCCAAATGATTTATGGTGTTGTACAACTCTACCTATCATCACAGTTCTGCTTTTCCCCCCTAGAGAATCTTGCAAAGACAAGTTTACAATACTAAGTCAAATAATATGAAAAAGACTTACTTCCATACAAATTAAATGATTATTCTCACAATGGCAATTGTCTAATCACAACAACAATTCCATGAAAGGTTATCCATGCTTCATAAGAAATGACTGATCATACATACAGACTGCAAGATGCATAGAAAAATCATTACACTTGAGAACAACCAAGGTCTAACAAGGGAAGGAGTTAAGAAACATCTAGATTGAAGAGAAAATGTGTAAGGAAAATGTTGAGCAGTGTCAAGAGAATAGAGCTTGTAGAACATATTATTGACCTAATCAAGCTGTTGAACAAATTAAACAAAATTAAAATAATAACACATACATGAGACATGTAATGAACTTCCAATATCTGATATCTTTTTCATTAATGCAAAGGTAGGTAAAGGAGAAATAATTATAATTATAACACTATTCACAGTCCAGTAAATTATGTTCATAATTTTTGTTCAATGGATCTCAGTTTTATCATTATACTGCCCATCTAATACCATATTTTAATCTAGGGTTCAACTATCTCAGATCTAAAGAAGCACCTTCAATTAACCATTTAAAGTACTATAAATTAAGGTAAGACTTTTTCTTGAGAAAGATTGGGTACACTTGTAGGATCAAAGTTCTCGCAATCATCAAGATTTATTGGCACACAGACACAACCTGCAACATATGAAGTAATGGATGACTACAAGTTAGTGAAATGGTCCTTAATATGTGACTGGTTTGCAAATTGATTGGTAGAAAATAAGGTTACAAACAAATCTACATGAAAAATTATGAGGACAATCTACTGTAATCATAAAAATAGATGAAAAGTGTAAAGGAAAGAGTCGAGCTACATCTCTAGAGCCTAAAAAAAACACTTGCAAGAAACATAAAAAAAAAGAACAAACCAATTTTTGGCTAAATACAAAATGGTGCCTTCAGCAAGTGATTCATATGCTTTCACACCTGACAGGACATTAAGAAGATTTTAGTCTTCCTCTGTGAAATTAACTACTTACAAAAAAAACCTAGAAACCAATATTATATACCTCCATGTCTAGTCGAGGGTAAGTATAAGAGAAAAAAAATTCCTCAATGCAATGCCAAAAAATATCAATGTGTGTGTAGGTTTGTATTACTCAAAATATCATTTCACTGCCTAAGGAAAAATACCAAAGTGATGTTTTAAATTTCAATCTTCACATAGGCTCCCTTATTGCTACACATGCATATACAAGCATTATTCGAGCTCTAAACTATTCAAATATTAAGGATTTAATTAGCTATAAGATGGAAAGTTGTTGTTTAGACATAATCCATCATCTTTTACATATCTTTATTCACTCCTAGTGCTTCAGATAAATTTGTGTAAATGAGACAGAAATGTGAATCTTTTATGACAAAGAAAATTCTTAAAAGGAGGGGGGAGAGAGAAAAGGCTAGGGGGCAAGAGAATGCTTCAATGTATAGCAAAGTATAACATTTTGATCATTATAACAATGAAAAAAATCTTAAGTTTGAATCATTAATATCATTTACAACATTTATGATCAAGAATGAATGTAAGTAGAGAAACTTTTGCATACCTACAGATGGTACAAAATTTCATGGTTAAGTGGAAGCCTCCCATCAACAACAAGATCCAAATATCTATGTATCTATCTCAATCGAGCCTCTAAACCCTTTAGAGCTATCAATTTTTCCACTAACCTGTTATGCACAAAAGTCAAATTTTAGAGTTAAATGTCACCACTAAAAATAGAAGAAACAGAGCTTTGAAACCAAATCCACACACAACGCAATGTGGTATTCATACAAATCCATACAAACAAACTAAACTCAGAACATTGGAATGGAAACAACTTCAAATTATGATGTAGAGCATGGATTCAGGGTATAAAGAATCATTTTTTGCCACCATAGTGAAAAGGTAGCACTTTCTTTCATCTTTGCATATTGGTTTGATGCTTCATATGATGCATTTCTCATATTGAAAAGTGCATTACCTTATTGAGCTTCTCTTTTTTTTGAGAATATTTTAATATTCTCTACTTAAAGGGCCAACCACGTGACGGTGGAAGCTCATTTGGCCTCTCCCCCCCCTCACATCAATCTCAATTCCCCATACCCAATCATATAACATTAATCATTCATTCATCCATTAATAACATATAACATTCATTCATTCATCCATTAATAACATATAATGTATTCATTCATTAACTTATAACATTCATTAATTAACATATTCACATTCATTCATTAACATATAATATTCATTCTTTCAATTTTTACATATTATCAAAAATATGGTTGTCATGATATGATTACAATCACTTTTTTTTTGTTTCATTTTTAAAGCTAAAAAAATCTGAAGTGGAGTATCATTTTCTAAATCATCTATCCCCCCTTTAGTTGTTCTTCCCTCTGCTCATGATCTTAATGTACGCCTAGTCGTCTGCTCACGCCGTGGATGTCGTTGCAAGGGGGGTCCACTGCAATAACAAAAAAATGTTCAACTGATATGTTTTATTATTATTGTTACAAGTATTTCATTAATTAAAAGAACATTAGAGTGTTTCTCTTTACTTGATGGGTCCACATCATGTTCCTGAACTTCTATTATAGACTCATGCTCAACATGTTGAACACCGTCTAAATCTTGATCTGCAGTTGAAACATGAAAGGTTACATTAATTAATACACCAATTGAAATTAAATATGTTTAAAATAACATGAGAGTTATGTAGACTGCATGGTCTCCAGCAGATATAAAGCATACGAGGTGAGGACTGCATTGTGTTCCTACGTTGCAAATTGTGCTGTTTGAGCAGGTATACTTTGATGGGGCCACATCATGTTCTTTTGATCTTCTCTAGCTTTGATCATGCTCCGACATGTTGATCACGCTCTACATGCTCTAAGTCTTTGGGATGCACACCATGACCTTCATCTATGGGTTGTGATCCACCCTCACCAAACGCATTCAATGTCGTAATGCTGATATTATCATTGCTTGAATGTTTAAAACAAATAGGCGTATAATTACTTTATGAATTGGAAATTAATATTGAATAGATTGCACAAGTATTCAATTTTTAAATAAACTTTATTGATTTTATTTACCTGCATGTCAGATGCAGTGGAATATTGTGTTTGCCCAGTCAAGACTCTTAGGCATTCAGCCACGGTTCCATAGCCTTGCTGGAAGGAAATATTAAGGTCCTCTTCTGTGGGAAATCTGTTGAATTCAAAGCCCTAAATTTTTGCATAAGATCATGAATTTTGCTTCTATGGTGTGATAAAGCCAAAATTGTTTTCAATTTATTATTTGGATACTACATTTCATTTATTGATACTTACAATTCGTGCAGGTAATTTCATATAACCACTAGAGCTAAGTTTGTGCTGCCTATTCTTTTCTAGTCTTTCCTTTGTTCGTTGATGTGAAGCCGAAACTTCTATGAAAAAGTTTAAGTGGTAGATTATGTAAAAGCGAAAAGAGTAATCAGTATATAATTACATTGTTGATAGTATCACCTTACCTTACCGTTGGCTTTGGTGGTGTCTTTCCTTTTTTTCTTTTCAACCTTCTCCTTTCCATCCGACACTAGGTCCTTCCACTCCCTCTTTGGAATCATGGGGGGATGCTCGTACTTTTTTTTCTTCTCTAAATGTGACCTATATTGGTCCCTCACATAATTTAGATAGGTACCGGCTTTCTTAAGGACCTTGGTTCGATTGAATGTTTTATTACCAAAGAGCACAAATAAACGGTTAATGAGCTCATCTTTTAAATCTTGATTTTGGGCATTCCACCGTGTATGTATGGTGGGCCCGAAGAGCTCCAATGTAATATCACTTAGATGTTTATAGAAAAACATCATTTCCTACAAAATTATCATGGGATCAATAGTCTAAAAAGAGCAATCAATAATTAAATTTCAATTGGATTATATATAATAATAATTAAAACATTTTAAAGCACCTAGGACCTTCTCTATCTTTATGGGAACGAAATCCTCGGTCACCACAAATGTGACCAGCAATGTTCCTGTACTAGTATCTGAGGAAGATCGAGGAAATGCTACTAAAATATCACCGGTACTAGTGGCCTCTGTATCCCAGTGCATGTCTTGGCGTATGTTAAATGTGTTAAGCTGCGGAGGGTGCACCTAACAAGATACGCATGGTATGTGTTGCCCGACATTTCGGACAACAATATAGGTGTGAATGATGAGATTGGGATGATGTATGATGTATGTCGCGGAAGATTAGGATGGACAGCACTTGTACCAACCCCTACTCTCGGGCAGCACTTGCGATTGCACGATCATGGCCAAGAGCATCATGAGGACGCAAAAAATCCTGTAAAAACAACATATATTTTAGTTCATGACATAAAAGAGTACAAAATATAAAACCATGAATGAACTTATGTCATAATTAAAGACCTGATGACAACTTACTTGCAAGTTTTGTGATCTCTTAGTCAATATTTTAACCCTCTCTCTTATTTCATTTGTTTGAGGCACTATGAATAACAACTTAAGGATTTATTCATTGCATTTTTTTTGGGTCTTCCTTATCATATCGAGAGGGTTTGTTGAATAAGTGATGCCATCATCACATAATATTGACTGCACCTCCCTATGGATGCTCTCGTCTCTTGTTGGTGTCTTACGATTAATTAAACAGCAAGAATAATGCAAACATTATCGAAATTAACCCAATAAACTTATGAAAACAACATAGTAATATTAAATTTTGCTTCATTATCTAATTTGTACAATTACAATGAGGTAGGCCTATTGGGTAGAAGCGCACGAAGACCATCGTGATCATTGCTTTCAGTGGACCCTTCTCCATACGATGAATGTCCCGCTGTGACAAAAATTAAATATAAATTTCTTTTACCAAAATGAAACCAATAGACTTACAAAAAAAATAATAAGAATAAAATGGTATATTGGAGTCATTAATTGGAGGTTGGGTAAAATAGTACATGGTACGTACCACCCCCATAGTAACTGTGTTTGTAACTAAGCGATTCAAATTGTAATTGATTAGAAACTCTTCTGTTGCAGTTATTGATTTTATCGCACATAAGAATAAATGGTTTCCCTCACGCGCCTCGAATATGCAATTGGGTTGCTTATTTGTTGACCCAGGTCATGTACTGTTTATAAGCCTTGAAATATTCCCTGATGCTTTTGGCCTTCCGTCAATGTACATAGCCACTCCTTTATTTTGTTCCTTATCTTTTAGCTATATATAATTTGTTGATAGTGCATACCTATGCATACTTCGTGTATATCAAACCAGTTGCATCCAATCTTTGTAACTGTAACAAGGTCCAACATACTCCATCAATTTAGTAACTTTTTCATAACAAACCTTTATGACGTCCATGCAAAATAGGCCCAAACCATGTAATGACGATGGTGCTATGCGATATATCCTCTCGTTGACACAAAAATCAATGTTTATTGGAGGAAGTTCCTTGGGTACCTATTGTTTCTGTAGATGTTTGTACCTCAAGGGCACCTCGACATTGCCTATGCTCTCATCATCATAAGAACATGACCCCCCTTCAGCAAGAAAAAATTCCATGTGTTTACATAATTTTCTTCTAATCTTTTGACCTTTAGTTGATCACCCTCTTTTAGACATACTACATATCTCGCTTTCCTCTTCTCTTCCTGAATTTCCCTTGCTCGAGGAAGATAGATCTGACAAATACCTATTTGGTGGTACCTGCACTCATAAGGATGTTGGATGAAGTTCTTTCATGGTTATGTGATCCTAAGGTGACATTATGATTAATCTATCATTTCATCACTATAATTTCATAGGTTATAAGGTAATCAAGTCTTGATAGATTGCAATTTATTGTTACTACCGTCCAAATGTGTCCATCACAAATCAAATCTACTTAACATTTAAACTCCCAAACTTTGTAACAAGTGTTAAATGTGACTATGGTCCACCAGTTACACAACCAAGGCCTAAAATGTATTCTCTAATTGTAATCAAAGGACTTTTCCTCTTCATTCAAGTAAATAAACTTGAAGGGAAACACCACCAAGTGGTTTATTGGATGACTAAAAATAGCAGCAAATTTACATTTAATTTCCACATGTCTAAGTAGTTAATGGGGAGGGAGTGCGTACTAGGCCTGGTTAAGTAATCATAAGTTTATGCTTTGGCAATAATTTTTTTTAAGTCATCTTAAATCTTCCTATGTCTAATTGCTAGGAGACTTTTGGTATGTTTTAAAGTAGGATGATTGATGAAAGAGCCCAAAGAGCCTTTCTCCATGGTATCTAGGTACACATAGCGTAGTCTTCTCTTATCACGGTTGGACATGATTTAAAAAGAATCTTAGCTAGAATTATTCATTTAACTAAAAGTTTTCTCATAATGCCATCATTGGAAAGTATGATCAAATTCTTCTATTATGAAGAACTGGTCTATGTGCCTCTAGTAATCACTATAAATGTTTGTAAGGATAAAATGACTAATTGCATCAAGTAGGAGAGAATCAACTTTGAGTTCTTCAAAGATTATATTCCTCTATTCATAATTTTTAGGGGTTGTGTGTGGAGGAGGTTATCACTACCACAAGAAGGGAGGAGACCTTTCCTTGTGATGGAACTTCAAAAAATTTCTCTTTGTGTTCCATTTTTATCTTTCCTTATGTCTCTGGTCATCTATGGTGTTTGGGAAAAGCCTAAGGTTGGGGTGTTACCTTTGTCTTCATGTAAAACCCTAATGTTTATCTTACGCCTTGGGTGGGATCTTTTGGGCCGTTACTTTTTGGAATATCACAAGGTAGTCCAATTGGCTGGTGACACGTGTGCTTTCTGGCTCGATGCTTGTTTGTTCCTTCTTTTTCTATAAGAATAATTTCAAGGCCAAAAGTACGGGTTAGCAAGTTAGATATTTTTGGTCGAGTCTAGATGAAGTTGCAGAGAAAATTGTAAAGTCTGATGGTTTTAGGGAAAATGGAATTTAGGTTTTCAGTCATTCTGTAGTAGGTTTTGAATTCAAGGGGATTTGATGTTTTATGACAGTACTAGCATTTGAATTGATATGATTAATTCAAACTCATGTCTCTCCATTGTACAAGCATATCTGAATTTTGAATAAAATGATCAAAGGTTGTTTCATTCATCTCACTATTGTGGTGTGTATGATTCTTGTTTTAGCTTTAATTCAAGGAATTAATTAAAATATTTGAATGGGATTGTAGGTGGATATGTTTTATATAAGGATTTGATAAGTAGTATTGGGTTAGAATACATATTGATGAGATTGTAAAGCAATGTTATCAAGGATCTTATATGTTATGTGTTAAATCTGTCATAAACCCTTAGATACTTATAAATTTGACTCACACTTGAAATGGATATATGACTAGCGATCTAAGTTGTACTTATTCATATGGTTACGTGTTGTTTTCTTTACAGAGGCTTGCTGAATTGCAAATCAATATCTTATGCTGTGAAAATGTTATTTGCTTGTAGTTATCTCATGCTCCAAATGGATGATATTATTGATAAACAACCAATTCTATTGTTATTATCCTATTGTATTTGAGCTATTAGGATAAAGTTATCATACATTAATGTGATGCATTTTATGATGATGGTGGAGAGGAGTTATAGAAACACATTAATGGATCACCCTCCTGGGCCTTGCAGAGCCCAAAGTGTAGGAGGTCTTTCAAATCCTCGTTAGTTGGTTCAGGTCCTTTGAGCTATCCTTTATTGGAATTGGAAATTCCATAGGTATATTAGAAGATCAACCTGCTTATTGTAAAAACAACCAACACCTTGCATATATTTTGTGGTGGGTATTAAAAAGAAGAATTGTATGCCTCTATTTCCATTCATTAGATCTACCTTAGCCTAGCATAGACTTGGGCTAAGTCTACAATTGCTTGAGACTCATGCGATGAAGGCTATGTGTGATGAAATCCTAGACCTCAACCAAGATGTGGGTAGATTATGGGAGTTTTTCCAAGACCTGAGGCTGGTGGATAAAATGTGAAAGACTAAGCTATTTTATTTTTTTTGTCTTATCTTATACCATTTTACGAGAATGGGGGTGCCAATGTAAGAGAAGATCTTTGGAAACTAGGCATGAAAATTGCAAGTTAAAGACAATGGGGGTGGCAAACTTACAGTACTCATTATCCCTTGGTTTTCGATTTTTCCTGAGTGCCCTCAACCTCATCCTCGGCACTGGTATTGACCCTTTTTTCACTCCTCCAAACTCTTCCTCGACACTAATATTGACCTTGTTTTCACTCCTCCAAACTCTTCATCGACATTGGTATTGACCTTGTTTTAACTCCAAACTCTTCCTTCGCGCTGGCATTGACCTTGTTTTCACTACTCCAAACTCTTCCTCCTGGTATTGACCTTTCACTTCTCCAATTTGGCGAGCTACAACCTGGTTTCGTTAGGTTTCTGATTATGTTAATTAAATTGAAAATTTTGGCATATTTTAGCTAGGTTTTAATATTCTACAATATAGTTAAGTATATAGTAGCTATCTATTTTATGTAATAAATAATATAATTATTCAACATTATAATTATATATTCATATTCTTTAATAAGGTATTAAATACATATAAAATTATTATAGTTAATAATTAATAATAAGTATATTTTTATATAATACAAAATATAATTAATATAATATATATTAATATAATATATATTAATATGAGAGAGAGAAACTAATTTTTGATTGGTTGTTTCATGTCAACAATGCAATGATGGCATATACCCTTGGGGAGGTATACTCAAGGTAGCATGCCATTTGATCGATATAATTCTCTTTAGATATCTTGATAGCACCCATTGCACTTAAGAGGGAGACAAAATAAATATAAAGGGAAAGAAAATATAGAGAGAGAGGGAGATAATGACAAACATACAAATAGAAAGGAAGACAAAGAGATAGAGAGAGGTAGAGAGATAAAGAGATAAGGATGAATAGCTAGAGATATAGGGAGGGTGATTGATATATCTCTCCCTGTCGCTCTCTATATCTCTATATCTCCCACTATCTATGTCACTCCCTCTTCCCCCCTTTATCTATTGAGCTATCTCTCCCTCTCCCTCCATCTCTCCTACTCTATATCTCTATCTCTATTTCTCTTTTTATCTCCCTCTCACTTCTCTCTCTATCTCTTTCTATCTATATCCCTTTCTCTCCCTCCCCCTCTCTATCTGACCCTCTCTATCTCTCACCATCTCTTCCTCCCTATCCCCCCTATCCATCGACTCTCTATCTCCACCTCTCTTCCTTTTGCCCTGTATATCATCATCTATAACTTATATTTATGTAATATCTCTGTCTATGTCTCTCCGCATCATCTCTATCTGCCCATATATTATTTATTAAACCATGAGAAATACAGTGGTATGTGTTGGTGAGCTATAGTAGTTAACATTAGGCTATAAGTGGCTTGCTTATCTTTCTAATCCAAGGCCCAGCTAGCAGAAGAAATAGTGTTTTGATGAGCTATAAGTAGATTATTGTCGCCACTCTTCATTCAACATGAAATTCAAAATGCCAACTTGCAATTGTTTTTGTTGCTTTTGTCCAAGTTTCATTAACCAAGATATTTATTGGGTTGAATAAAGTTGTGTTATGACCCTTCATCTCTTTAAAATAATTAGACAATATTAGCGAGATCAGGAAGGGGAGAAAACTAAACTCCTTCAAAATAGAGGTAGTCAAGTGGGTTTGTTGGTTTTCTTTGTATACTATTTACTTAGTTCCTCTAGGATAAATAATTTAGTTTAGATCATTTTCTTAGTTGTGTATCCTAACTAATAGAGAGTAAGCTTCATTTTAATTGACTACTACATAATAGTTTATGTGTCAAAAGAATTGTTTCCATTATTTGTAGTTTTTTCATTGGAATACAAATCATATTTAATTTCATGCCAATATACTTCTTTCATAAAGATATTTGTTTAAAATAAGTGCTTCATAACCCATCTAATCAAATCATAATTAACCTATCAGAAAGGCAATAGGAATTTTCTAAAGAAAAGAACACTTGACCCAATCATAATTGTATGGCCTTCGAAGAAAGGAGTGATCCACCTTAGCAATAACAACTACCTGATTTAGACATGGGTATGTGCAGGATCATGATGGGCCAAAAAGTGGCAACATGAGAAAAGTAGTGTTTTGAACTCACCAAAATATGTGAAAATTCTGAGTTGACTTTTTTTTTTGGGTTGGGTGTCAGTACATTGCTCCATA